>VZRJ01011813.1:498003-624566 GCA_013397565.1 Ptilonorhynchus violaceus
CGCCGAGGCACTGCCGGACGCAGGAGCGCTTTCGGGAACATTGCGGCAATTACCATCCGAGCACGCTGCAACATGTGATCTGGACCATTGGTCAGTTGGGGTCAGTTGTCCCAGCTGTGTCACCTCCCAGCTCCGTGCACAGAAAAGGCCTTGACTCTCTGTGAGCAATGATGAAAACCTCTCGAAATTATCAACTCTGTTTCCATCACAAATCCAAACCATAGCTCCATATGTCAACTACTGCACAAAAAATTTACTCTACTCCTGCCAAAACCAGCATAATAGTCACAAAAAAGGTATGATTTCTAAAATTGTTTTCCTCTGTGTTAGCCTTTGTGAAATATTAAAGGAGAGGAGCATGATGCTATCTTTTTTACAGCACTAGCTAGGACAATGTTAAGCAGATTCCAGTTAGTTACCTAAGATTATACATGCATAAAAGCATTGATGGCAATAGGGTGCCACAGGTGTCATTGAAAACATAATCAGAAGACAATGAAGCTACACATTTGCAATTGAGGTATAATTTGATGTTCAAAATCTTTATTGCTCTATTAAAGGAAGAAAAGAAGTTGACTTTCTGGTTGAGTGTCTGGCAGAGGGTTTTTTTAATATTTATTGCTAGCAGTTTTAATATTGGAATCACTGGGACATAATGAACAGAGAATTAAATAATCGCTTTCATGGTAGGATTGAATTTTAAAAAACCCCTGCCCTACTGCTGAGGGAAATTACAGTAAATTTTGTCCTACAAAAACACAGCTTGAATAAGACAGTTGTGAGTTTAAAAAAGGAAGGGAAATTTTGTGTGTTATAAGAAAAACTGTTTTCTTAGAAATCAGTCCAATATGAAGGAAATGCTACCACTACCTCAGCTTTGAATTCACTTTACTGTTGTTGCTGCCTCATTGTGCACCTTTCATTGTACTGCTAATCATTTTCCCCAGTCCTAGTCTCTCCTGCTGCAATGGAACTTTCAAATGTCTGGTATGGGACAGCAGAAAATAGTTGGCTTCCTTACTTTGCTTACACTTTTCTAAGGAAACACATCTGTGAAATAAAAATATTTATGAAGTGCTATTCTGAATTAGATCCTGGGCTCTTCTAATCCAGTATCTGTTTCCTGACTTTGTAGAGTACTGGAGACAGTGACTAAATATCTGAAACGGAGGGATCATACAAACTGATTTATGAAAGATTCAGAAAAAATTCCAGTGCTTAGAGTTTAATGTTAATGGATGAAACTTGATCTTTTTTTAAGTCTCATCTTTCATAACTGTGAATGTTCATCCTTTCTGGCCAACAGAAAATTTAATTAAGTGACTGGAATATGAACATCAACAGAAATATTTATTTCAAAACTGCTTCTCTTAATCCAGGAAGAATGAAAGTCTCAGTCTGATGATTTTTTTTTCCTGGTACAAATTGAAATTTCAGTGACAATTTTTTGTGGGTCATATTTCTCAAATAACAGATTACAACTACAGATAAAATTGTATTTAGAATTGTTGCAGTAATAACTTTTTTCTCTGTGCATTCTTTTATGTAGTGACTGTCGTTTCTTCTTGCATGTATCATAAAGACCTCAATTTACAAATGCTGAGTGCCAGGTTGATATTTACTAAAACAAAATTAATTCTCTACTATACAGTGTGCAACTGCTACTGAGATGGAGATTTACCTTTTGGTGCTAGGATAAAGACAGCTATCATAAAGACAGAAATTTCAGAAAACATTTGCTTTTGTACTGCATTTGAACACTTTTCCTTGCAGGAAAAGTACATTGATTGATTTAGAAGTTATAAGTTAATATAAAATATGCCTTTTTTTCTTTTTTTCCTCTCTTTTTAATTTTCTTTTTCCTTTTCCTCTTCTGTTTAATTTTTCTTTTTTCATCTTTATTTTCTATTTTCTTTTCTCTGTTTTCTAATTTATTTCTCCTTTTTGTTTTCCCTTTTTGCTTTAGACTTTTTCTCCCACAGAACAAGACTATCACCTACTATGTGGTAGAATTCTAGTTGATGACTGGAAATATTACCATATTGCAAATAAGAATATCAATATTCATGGAATCACGTGCAGATTATTTCTGATTATTGCTGTCATAAATAAGTGTTTTAAGGTCTCTTAAAGAATCACCATCAAAGAAATTGGCGAAAGTAGGTTTAATATAAAAGCAAAAGCAAAACCAAAAGTTCATTGGCAAGGTTCCCTCCACTACTTACTAAAAGCACACAGAGAAAAAACAAACTAAATCTAAAATCAATCAATCTAAACCAAAAATCAATTCAAAACTTATCTATGTAGAGGCTGGAGGAGCAGGGAGGAGAAAAGGGTAAGAGTAGAAAAAGATAGGGATAAAAATGAATAAAGTAGAACCTCCCATTCAGTTACAAGGTTTAGAGAAGACCTCCTTGCTAAACTGAGACCCAGGCTTGACGAACAGTTTAGGCCTAAAGGTTTAACAGCACTTAAACCAGCACTTAATCGATAGCTTAAGTTAAGCAGTTTAACAAAAGATTGGTATAGAATTTACTGCAGCTCAACAGTAACTCACTTTTATGTTGCCTTCTGCTACGAAGGCGGGCGACCTGGTTTCAAGACGACAGCACGGCAGCCCAGCCCTACCGGGGCCGCTGGGGCCAAAGAGATACACGGGACCAATGTGGGAGATGGTTAAATGGCGTTTATTATTTTATCTCATGGGGTTAAATAGTCTAGGGGGATTCACTACGTCAGGAGGGGGACGGTGGGATAGCTAGGGTTAGTAAGGAGTGGAAAACTACTGGAGTTAGGAGGGGTTACATTCTTTGGGTGATCTCTTATCTCAGGAGGAATGCGGTAGGGAGAAGTTTCGTTTCTGCTGCTTTCCGTCACACCGTGGAAATCTTCCGTTCGCCTGTCCCTGACTGCCACACTTTTAGGCCTAACTTACCAAGCTAAAGGACTGAAGAACCTAACAGAGCAATCAGTAGTTGTACTGTTATAGTACATTTGCTATAGCATATTCACACTTGCACACACACAGACATACAGGAACGTGCACAGATCCAAAACCGGATGTGTAGGAAAGAGTGAATGCACTTTGGAAGGTTTAAAAGATGAGGAAAATACACAGCCTGTGAAAAGTTGTTGCAACTTTGGGAGTTTCGTCTGACTCAGCAGAACAACAAATTATACCCAATGCAAACTGCAGTGTAAATACTAAAAAACCACTGCCTGTGTAGATGAAGGGAAAGCAGTGGATATTGTTACTGTGACTGCAGTAAGGCCTTTGACACTGCTTCCCATAAATTCCTCATAGAGAAGCTGTTGATGTATGGGCTGGATGTAAAGACAGTGAGTTGGATTGAAAACTGGCCAAATGGCTGGGCCCAGAGCGTGGTGATCAGTGGCACAAGGTCTAACTGGAGGCTAGTAATTAGTCATGTAACTCAGAGGACTATACTGAGTCCAGTCTTGTTCAATATCTTCGTTAATGATCTGGATTAATGGACATAGTGTACATCTTAGGAAATTTGCTGATGACACAAAACTGGGGGAAGTGGCTGATACCCAGAGGGTTATGTTGCCATCCAGAGGGACCTCAACAGAATGGACAGATGTGCTGGCAGGAACCTCATGGAAGTTCAATAAGGAGAATACAAAGTCCAGCACTGGGGGAGGAATAACCCCATGCACCAAATATGCTGGGGTCCAACTGTCTGGAAAACACCTTTGATGTAAAGGACCTGGGGGTTGTGGTAGACACCAGGTTGAACATGAGTCAACACTGTGCCCTTGTGTCAAAGGTGGCTAATGGTATCCCGGCTTGCATTAGGCAAAGTACTGCCAGTAGGTGCCAACCTGCTGGTGAGGATGCACTTGGAGTACTGTATCCAATTCTGGCTCCTTAGTACCAGAGACCTAGGCATACTGGAGAAAGACCAATGAAGGCGCACAAAGATGATTAAGGGACAGGAACATCTCTCCTATGAAAAAGGCTGAGACAGCTGGGACTCTTTATCCCAGTTCAAGGGAGATTTTATCAGAATACATAAATGCCTGAAGGAAGGGTGCAAAGAAGATGGAGCCAGGATTTTTACAGCACTGCCCAACAACAGGACCTAGAGGCATTTGAGTTTACAACAAACTCAGTGTCTGATAACAATGTAACACACCAAGGGATGGTTTTCTCAGGTTCATTGTGCTTGCCGTTGTTCACCTCAGCAGTATGTCCTCCAAGAATTATTTGTGTGGCTTCTTCTGATATATGGCTTATTTATGTTTTACCCTTCCTATGCATTTTTCCTTTATAGCCTATAAAGGCCAGAGCATATGAGAACTTCTCTCAAAATCTGTTGTCTGCACTTATGTCTGTAGGAATTGGGGGAAAAAAAATTTCCTTCCAGTTCAATCAATCAAACTTGCTTTTAAGAGCAAATGGCTAAAGAAGAGCAGTAATTGTAGAAAGATGGAAAAATCTTGGAAGGATCATTGCAAGGTCACCTCAACCACTCTTTTGTTACAACACAGGATTCTTTATGTTTATATGATTTCGAGTGCATATTTACCTAGTTCCTTTTTAAAACCCTCAATGATACATACTTTACAGACAGTCAGTCAACTATTCTCATGCTTTAATTTTCTTACTTTTAGGTTTTTAGAAAACCTTTTTTAAAGTTCAAGCTCTTTTTAAATTTTTTTTTTTTGCAATTAAACAAATCACTTCTTTTGGTACATGATTGTCAGAGACTGAAATGTTATAATTTATTGCTTAAACATTTTCATGAAGGACTTTTGGTATTATAGCAAAACTCTACAAAAGCTGCAGAGAAGATGACAAAAAACCCTGAATGGGGCCCTGACTGCCCGCTGATGAAGATAAGTAAGAGCTGGGGAGAAGAATACGTTCCCACAGGGATCACGCTTAGCACCTTCAGGGTGGAGACCACAGCCCCAGGGCTATCAGCTGCCAGGCCAGCACAGACCTTCACGCCAAGGGGTGGGGGGAGAAGAGAGGTTTTGGGTGTGTAGGGGAAAAGCCTCTGGTCAGAGGCAGTGAACGCCCAACCTCCACCGTGCAGACCAGTTCAGCTGAGGGGCCCTGCACCCCAGGAAAAGCTTATCCACAGCAGAGGGGGTGTCACGGCCCATCAGAGGGGCCCCCCAAAGGGGTCCCCAGACCCTTCACCAAAGATGATGCAACAGATCCACAGTGTTGCAAGGGACAGTGTCAAACCCAGCCCCCTCAGGGGAGGCACGTGGGCGTTCCCACCTGGCCAGAGCGTATATTAATCCACTGGAATTCTATTACTCTTCGGTGTGGCATGGCGGTGGCGGCGGGGGACCCTCACCACCCAGAAGACCAGATGGAGGGAGCCACGAGGCATTGTTGGGACCCCCGGAAGGGTGATATGTCTCCATCTAACCCCTGCCACTCTCTCCCTGTCCCCCCAGCACCCCACGCATACTTCTTTTTCTATCTCTTTTTCTATCTCTTTCTTTCTTTCTTTCCTTTTTCTTTCTCTTTGCTTCCTTTACTATTAAATAAAAATAAATCAGTTCATTTTTTGGCATCAACATTTAATCTCGTTTGGTTTTAATCTCGTTTTTAGGAATATTTTGAACCTTCTAAGTTCCGTCTGGTTTTTACAAAGAGACCTAACTCTCTTTGCTCCTTTTGTGCTTAAACCGGATCGTAACAATGATAAACACAGAAAACACTACTCCTATGGTATCCAAGCCATATTTTTTTTAACTGTAAATGTCTGAGATTTAGGATAAATATTTCTTTTTATTTATTTCATTGGACAATATTTGATCTTTTTTATTGTGGCTGTTGTTTTTTCGGTTGAAATTTTTCCTCCCGGACTGCATTTCAGCATATAATATTTTAAAGCTCAGTGTACAAAAATGGATGAAATACTCCAGTTGAGGACCTACATTGGGGAACGGGGGAAAACTTCATGACTTTTCCAGGAAAAGTTCCTTTTTCTATCTACGAGAAGACATAGTGGCATTGAAGTCATTAACATTATTTTGATTTACCTCACTTAAGATCTGGTAATTAATCAATACAAATGATTTAAAACATCTCCTAAAGTAGCTTAACGATTTAGCCACATGTCTTGACCATGTGTTTCTTTCAGTTGTGTCATTTATGCATCTTAATTTATACACTAACATATTGAATCATAATGACAGGGCAACTTCCCAATTGTCATTGCATGGGAAACATTATTTATGAGCAACCTGTTATCCCTAAACAATATATTAACAATGTAAATCATTAACTAAAAGTAGATTGGAAACCTTCAGAACTATTCTGAAATATGATGGTCTTTAATTGGATGGGGGAAAAGAAAGAGGGGGAAATCTGGTGAGTGGGAAATTTTAATTTGTGTAAATAATTCATTGAAATACATTATTAAAAGATAAGGTCAACATTCAGATGGGATTACTAGCCATTCTTTGCTGCCATATTTAACTTAAAAGAAAAAAGAACCTTTTAAAATAATGCACCTATTGTCTTCTTTAATGACCAAATACAGTAAAGAACAACCTGTGTTTGGCTGGACTATGGGATAGCTCATCTAATCAGTTTCTTCCATGTCTGTTTTTTAATAAAACTATTCTCACATTCAATCTTTTCACTTACTATCAATATTCCTAATCACCAAAGAGACCCATACACATTTCCAGTCAGTTGTCCAATAGCTAGTGGTATAAGGGTATATCCTGAAAAGTGCTGTGTTCTCCCAAGATTTTGAATAGCATCATTAATTATATAGATAGTTTTTTGGTGCTTTTTAACTTTTAGAAATTTAAACATGGATTTCATGAGAAAAAAATATAGCTTTCTAATGGCTAATCTGGTAGGCTAGAGTTAGAAAGAGCTATCAGGACAGCCAGCTATCTGAAATAGTAACACAAGGGTATGTTCCTCTTATATGGAATTCCTTTTGTCTTCTACAGATGAGATGTTCGAATTGTATTTTCAGTTAAAAAGAACAGAATCAGGGTTAACACGTAAGTAAGTAGGATTTGACTGCTTTACATAGATGGGATAAAAGGTTTCTTTTTTTTTTTTTAATCTCCTCTTTCCCTTGGCATCTATTTCTATATGGGGATATTCAGCATTCTGAATAAGGAATCCATAGCAAAAGCATGTAAGTCGTATAAAAACAGCAAATGCTTCATAGAGTAATTTGGAAAACTCAGTTCCAACTTTCTTGTGGTGTACAACTTGCCGGACTGTTGCCAGAAGTTGCTTGTGCTTCTAAAATCAATATTGCATTGGGAGCTGTATGCACTGAAATGTGACTCTGAATTGATTGGCTGGGTTTTTTTTGTCTCCCATTACCAGGACAACAGACCCTACTTATTATAATAGCTGGGTGAATGAAGTAATATGCAAGTTTGTGAGAGGATTTCAGCTAATCAGAGATTTTTTGAAAGCAAAGGATATAATTCCGATCACAGTACTGAGCATATCAAGGCATTCCAGAAACTATGGCTGCCCTTTTTGTAACATTCAGTACTATTTGTGCCATTACTTTTGCAGAGACTCTGTTAAATTAGTTTTCAAACAAGTTCTCAGACTGTATTTACATTGAGTCTAAAACCTAGGCCCCAGTCACTGGCTTTTATATTGCAAGGCTTTCACTGCAGTGCTAAGTCCATAACAAGTGTTAGGTTGCAGCCCAACAGTGCTCTTACTCTGCTGATCCTAACCAGAATAGAGGAAAGAAGAGAGCCTGGGAGCTCACTGGAGTTCTCTCCTTTCTACTTTCTCCTGATTACTTTTGCATGACCACTGTCACTCCAGTATCTCATAAGCCTCAAGAGATAACATCTTCCATTAAGAGAAAGGGAATAATTATTTGTCTGGTTATTTACTGCCAAAAATTCGTTATTGTGAATACTTTTTATTTGCATAATTTATATTCCCTCTGTCCAGCTGTGATCTTTTGAACAACTTCTGCCTCAATGATTTTGAAATTATAATTTTTTTCAGTCTTCATTACCATTTTCTTAATCTTAAAAAGTTCATGTCTGTAACACTAACACTTAATCTCTTAAAATAACTACAGTATCATTTTTTAACAATCACATTATTTTTCTGGGGACCTTAACCTGCATAAAATCTTATGCAGTGGAAACATCTGGTATCAAATCAAAACATTCCTATTGTTTTTGAAGGAATGATACTAAGCTTGTGCATCAAATTGTCACCTTGTCTTCTCCATCATTTAGATACTTCATGTTTCTTGTATTTTGGAAGATCTTATGTAGCATACATACTTGTGCGTATAGAAATCTCATATTTTTGGATTGTGGTTTCAAGCACTAAACCCACTCTAAAAGCATTTTTGATACAAGTAAAATTTAGTCTATAATCTTGCAGAGGATTTTCTCTCTCTCATGAACTGATTATGGGTGATTGTGGTTTGAAAAAGAAGTCAAAATTGCAAAAGAGCAACTTTCATGTATTTTGTAATTGCAAGCATCAATTTCCAATTATTAATCAATTTTACAATGTGTCCCATCATCAGAGATCCAGTAAAGCTGAAGTGCAAAGTCTTCAGCTGTGAAGAATGATGTGGAAAAGGTTTCAGAGTGTTCTTTGTCCTTTGGTCCTTTAGTTTGCACTAAATGATTTGCAAACACTGTGTCTTCAAGATCTAGTGAATGGCAAACATATGCATTCAGAATAGGTACAAAATAATAATCTTTGGAACTATAGTTTTGATTAAATAAAAACTAAAAGGTACTGTAATTGGAGAGTTGCTATTTCAAACTATAAAGGTCACATAGGTATTTTTTTTCAGGACACAGCTGGGCTGATACATAGAAGGCTGCTTTAATTATAAAGAAGCAGACTCTTCACATTAAATGGTGTATGACCAAACAAGCTGCCTTCATTTGACTTTCCAGACAGCTGGAGTTGAATTCAGAGACAGCTAATTGCCGTGGGGACCTTTCTCTGGCAAGTAGCCCATTGGTACTCTTGAGGGATGGAGAGGCTTCACACAGAAAGCTTAAAAGCATCTGGGCTGCTGTTGTGCAGAATGCGACTGCTGACAGATTTACCATCTGTCTTTGAGAAAGACAACAGCTTAAGAAGCCCAGACATCACTATTCTTCAGTAGAAACCCCTTTGTCAATCAAACCCTCCTCATTACAGCAGAGAAAACTTGAATTACAGCTAAGTGAAAAAGAAATATCAAGACATTAGTTTACTTTTATTTGTATATGGATAGATGAAAAATCCTGGAACATTAGCAAAATATAAACACATTTGTATTATCCATCCCATAAACTTTCTCCTTGAGAATAGCTTTACAGATGTACCAAAAGTAATCCTGTTCATAGCCCCACAAAAAAAAAATTGTGTTGTAATGAATAATGCACAGAATAATGAATTCATAATATACACTAAACTATGTTAAATAATTCAGATATTTATTTTTTGTAAATTGTCATTGACTGTAAAATTGCTTTTATTGCTTTCATTCTTGTGTTTGTAAACAATAGAATGGATTGCATCTATCTTACAAAAGAGCTTTAAATCTCTAACCACTGGTGTAAGAAAAGGATGTGCAGTCACCCCTGAATATTGTGTACTTGCTTATACACAAAATCATGTCTATTGCCTAGTGTAACTTGTAAAGAGTCAGTCAAAATTAGGAACAAAATATAGGTTTTCTAAAAAGCTGCAGTACACGAATATTTTCAGCACACAAATGCACACATATAAACACATGTAAATACAGAATACCTGCAGGTCTGAAAGACATGCATTCATCCCAATAGTTCATAAAACTGTTAGGAATTATGAAGAACGGAATTATGGATTCTATAAATAGTAGTCTTTCTTAAGCCTTCAAGTGAGTCTGTATGTTTCCACAAGACTTAAATGCCTTCCTGAAAGGTGTAAAAAAATTTACACTCAGCTGCTCTCCTTGTATTTCTGTGGTTGACCAGTAAGTGTGTACTATGTGTTTAAAGGGAGTAAATATTTACTTTATGGCTCACGTTCTTGAAAGCCAACCTTCAGTTTAATGTGAACATGGAAGAATGCTGAACATGTCATATAGTTATCATGTCAAAGTTGAAAACACATGTGTTTATATAGGTGTGTATATATATTTTTTGGTCACAAATATATAGTTAGCTGAGTACAGGTAGATGCTATAAAGTAATTTTTTGTATGCACATGAGAAATTTTCATGGTTCCTTTTATCCCAAGTACTTTATCACAAATCTAGAGGGAGAGAGGAGGAATATATGCCAGGATTTACCTTCAAGTTCTGTGATTGCAAAACTATAAAATCCAGCTTCTCCCTTTACATGCACGCAGTATAGAAAGAATGCATTGCCAGATGTAGGAAAGGATGCAGTTTAGTAACGAGGCCTGAAAACTCTACCCAGCATATTGACATGGTGCCTCTATGAAGCAAAAATTACAGATTACCACACTAGTGACTACAGCTCTCCAATGCAAATGTTTCCAGTTGACTTTTCTAGGGTTATTTCTGTATTTTAATGCAGAATGCTTGCCCTCTAAGCTTAGGGTTAGGACACATATCTCGAAGATAGAAAACTCAGATTCAATGTTCCACTTTTGAGGGAAGGCCCTGAGTTTAAGCACTCTAATGAAATACAGCTTTACCACTGGCCGTGTTTTAAAAGAAAAGAGAAGTTGTCTTCTCTTCTTCCAGGGAAACAGCTTAGTTTTTTACTTCAAGGGAAAGGTTCAGGACTTCAAATTCCAGTCTAAAATTTATACTCTAATGTAAAGTCAAGAAATATCTAAATTATTGAGATCAAGCAGTGTATCATCATCAAACACAGTTAAATGTTGGTTTGTTTTTCATGCCGAGATACTTTCAGTACAGAGTTAGGTCATGTACTTCTACACTCTGTTGAGTCTACAGAGCTGATACATCAGTGTCAAAAAGAGGTATGAGAGTCAAATGATGTGCTCTCTCCATCATTTCCTATTCTCCAGTTCAAGCATATCCCTGGTTCATCGTGCTGACTGCTATGAATCTTTTCTTGAAGGGATAATTTCCTCCAGGCATGGCATAGAAAGTTTAGTTGGAGCTTTGAGTTCCATTCCGGTGGCAGCATGCCAAAATCCCTTTAAGGGACTAGCTCTTAATGTAGCTCTCCATTTCTGAAATGGCCATCGCAGTATTTCCCCACTTCAGAGAGGGTAAATGTGTTTCCACAGTTGTGGAGATCAAATAAGTAGATATATAAAAGTTCTCTTGCATAACACATTAAACTGGGAATACATTATTTTTGTGGAAGAGATCTTAGCCACAGTATTTTCATCACACAGAGACTAGTTGTTCCATTTCAATCAAGTGTGTTGGTCTAGTTAAACCTCTGTAAATCTCTGTCACTATATGCAAATTAGTTTCCTACAGATGTATGTCAAGTGTGTTCATCAAAATGCTTTATTTAGCTTTCCTTATTTGGTTAAATATCAATTGGTTAAGAGCAATTAAATCACTGCCATATTTGTGTATAGCTGAGGTATAATTTGGGAGTATGTAGACAGAACTTCTTGTAAAATAGAAATGCTGACATTTATACCAGGGATGCAGGACTCCAACTCTGACCATTTACCTATGTAAAATTGAGGCTATAAAGCGAAGAACAAGACACTTATCAGGTGTCCTGGTTTGACCCGGTGTGAGACAAATCTGATTGGTTAAAACAAGTGAAGGACAGTTATATAGACTACTTAGTGTTCATGTGATGTCTCTGTGAGAGGAATGTTGTACAAACCACCCAGGAAGTAAGGTCACTTCTCTTGCTCCCTTGCTCCCTGCTGCTGAGCAGTGGTGGCCTCTCCCCTGACCCCCGGGCCAGGGGCCCACGGCCTGGGGGGCCAGCGGGGGCCCTGGCCTCAACCCCCACTGGTCCCGTGCCATTTCGGACCCGAGAGGAGCTGGTCTATTGCCATCTGGACCACGGCCAAACAGAAAAGCAGCTAAGCTGAGAGAAGCCGAGCCAAGAGAAGCTGAGCTGAGAAAAGGCCGAGAAAAAAAAAAGGATCCCTTTCGGAAGTGTATGGGTGAGATGGAAGGGGTGATCTTGCTGTTGCAGATAAGCAAAGTGCAGTACTTAAATAGCAGCCAAAAGACTTCCTAAAATTTGGATGGCTGCCAGTGCAGAGAAGCAATATGGCGGGGGGAGGCGGGGGGGAAGAAAAGAACCTTGGGCCCAGGAAGCGAGCCTCATACAGCTGCATTATCTTATGGGAGCATGTAAACTGTTATAAATACTTTTGTAGGCATTTTCTGCAAATATTAACCTCTTCTCTAAGCCAGAGAGAAAGGAAAGCAGTCACATGAAAGACTAAATATGGAGACCATCAGCATAATGGAAGAGAAAGACAGAAGTGGCAGGAAGTGCCAGAGGAGAAGCCACCTTTACCATACCTTTTTTCTGTGAGCTGCGCTGTGTGATCTGGAATAATGCCAAACTAAATTTCTCTGTAGTCACAATACAAGACATGGGGGAATTTTGGAATTCAGCAGCCTAAAATAAGAACAATTTTATGCTGTGAGCAGATGAAATTTGCAGCCTTTGGAGATTATGAGTAAAGCAGGAGACTGTACCTTTACTGCTTTTAGGCTGGAATGACCCTATTCTTAAATGTTTAAACCCATTAGACTTTTCTTGTGACCCACAAACTGCCGAGAGTATTGTGGGAGAGAGGATACACCACTGCAAAAAACCAGGGTGAGCTGTGGTGTTTCTTGAAGATTTGGAACCACATTGAAGATACTTCTTAGGGAACTGTTGTCTGTGGGATGGATCCTACTACACTACAGAAAGAACTCTCTTTATACCATAAAGTGGCAATGAGAATTCCTAATCATAAGATCAGAATCTCATCTATATGTCCTTGCGTGATCAGTGAGAAGGACTGGAATGTATTGGGAGGAGAATGATATTTGTACATTATGCCTTAATATTTTCATTACTTAGTAGAGTTAGTAAATAAATTATTTAATTGTTTTTTCAAGCTTGCAGCCTGTTTTTGCTGTCTCCTCTCCTCTGAAGAATATAGCTTGGAGACTTGGAGCCTGCCTCCAGGTTAACCCTCGACATCAGGTAAACCTGATAGCATCATTTCACTTCCCAATGGTTAAGAAGGATATTTTCAGGTATCCACAGGCTAGTGATTAGGACTTGCAATCAGAAAAAATTGTCATAAACCAAACTCATTAAAAGACTCAATCAGCATAAGTTAATAAAGGTAGAACTCCTCAGTTTGCCATTTTGGTCTGTGAAGTCGAATTACATTTAACATATTCTAGCAACTCATTGTGATATGAGCTTTTGATAAACCACGGCTGTTAAATATTTCCTCTGGGAACATCTTTCTGAAAACCATGTGAATCACAGCAAAGTTATGTTTTCTGCATATTTTTCAGGTTGTAAGACTTCTATGTAGATTTTTTATGAAGGTTGTTAATATATAAATTGAAAAGAGTATTTCTAAATATCACTGACACCCTAAATGGAGACCTCTGATTCAGTGCGTGTCTGGTGTTTCTTCTGCAAACATTAAGAAATATATTAATTTTTTTCCCACTATGTTTATATAGAATATAGGTGTGCACTTTTTTTATTTTTTGTTTTTCTCTGAAGATAATAGTCCAGGTTCTGAAGGTGCCTGGTACAGATGTGTGTTTCAGGGAATGGAACAGACATGGGGATTTACAAGGATCCATTTATATCCTTTGATGTGTTGTTAACGCTAGCTGCCAATGGCACAAAGGTATGATTCCAGAATTCAAACATCATGGAACACAACCAGGCCATAAATCTGATTGTCCAGGTCCAGCTCTAAGATTAGACTCAAAAAGAGAGAGTAAAACAGCTGTTAAATCAGCTATCATCTAAAGTTTCCTCAAGGTAGGCAGGATAATCTCAGTTGCTTCATTGTGATTCTGTCGGTTTGTTTACAGTAATGAGGCTCTCTGAGTGATGTGAATGCACTTAACTTCCATTAGCACTAATAAGAAATCAGTGAGCACATAAAGAAGGGAATACATGTATGTGCAATATGTAATGTACTCTTGGATAGATACTTAGCCTAAAATATATTTGAAAATAGTGTGAGAAATAAACATGTGGAATGAAGTGGAAAACCTGCAGGTAAACTGCTAATTCTTTAATGACATCAGCTCAGATGGGGTCATGAAGGAATATTGGAAATTATTATGACATGTTAGATTTGGAAAATATACAACATTCTCAGCTATGGATTGTAGGATTTAACAAAGCATATATTTCAAATTAAATGTTTTATTTTATCTGCAACTTGCCTGTCTTCAATCTAAATTTACTGGAAAGTAGTAAAAAAAAAACCAGCTCTTTTTGATGTTTGATCATATTAACAGTTAGCATTTAAAACATCATTGTGAACATTACCCTCAAAACTTGTGAAGTATGGGGATAGAATTCATAAAAGACATTAGGTCAAGAAGCTGAGGACATGCTGCATTATAAGTCCATATACAAGAATAACTTTGTAAAGATGTAATAACAATGTCTATATTATCACTGGTTTTAAGCAACACATTAAAATCAATGTTCTTGTTTGAAGTCTTCATGTGACTGGTCAGGTGTTGAAATCCTGCTCTTCTGTGTGTTTTGTAGACATTTTAGTCTATCTACTTCTAAGGCCTGCAATTTGATTGAAAACAACAATTTTCTCTCTGGACAAGATAAAGTTTAAGTCTGATAGTATGTACTTTCGAAGCAGTAATTGAGCTTCATGTTGCATGAGACACAAGCTCTTACTCTGAAATAAGGTTGTTTGGAACATGGTAGGTGTTGAACAACAGAGACATTTCTACTGAAGGTCCTCATCCACAGTTCTAGACTCATGAAGTCAACACTTGCAGCATTGATAGTGCAGACACCTTCAGTAACAGTGTAAAGGAGAATCCAGGGAACTACAGGCCAGACAATCTCACCCCAGAAGTGAGTCTCTCTATCACTGAGAACTCCTCAAAGTCTTTTTCAGCTGTATGAAGTATGTGAAGTACATTGGAAATAGCCAACATCATTTTACCAGGGACAAATTATGCCTCACTAACCCAAATGTCGTGCCTGATGAGATGACTGGCTGTAGGGCTAAAGAAGGAGCAAAGACAGTTGTGTATCTTGATTTTAGCAAGGACCTTAACACTGTTTGACATACTGTTGTTACAAGCTGATTAGCGAGATATGGACAGATAAGTAGACAATATATTTGTTGGAATATTGGCTGGAGAACTGGACTCAAAGGGTTGTGATCTGTGGTACAAATTCCAACCACTGACTGGTTACAGGATGGCTGCTGGGGCACTAAAGTTTGACATTTTTATTAATGACCTGAATGATGGGATAGAGTGGGACCAACAAGTTCCTTGTGTCTAACAGTGAGGAGAGATCATTGCTGTGGAGGATGGGAATGTTATTTAGAGAAACCTCGACAGACTGGAGAAATGGCCCAGCAGAGATATCATAAAGTTTAACAAAGAAAATTAAAAGTCTGCATCTAGAAAGGAGTAGTGTCATGCAACTGTACTGGCTAGGAGCCACTTGGATGGAAAGCAGTTTTGCAAAATATCATCTGAAGGTCCTGCTAAACAAGAATTTAAATGTATTGCAGCAGCCTGCCCTCTGCAGTTCTGCAAAAAATACCAGCGACCTCCTGGGCTGTATTAGCAGAAAGTGTCACTCTGAGATCTGGGGAAATGATTCTTCCTCTCTGTCAAGATCCTTGACATCTATTGTGAGGTCACCTTTGGAGTGGTGTCCCTTTCTTGGCTACCTGTACAAGAAAGCCATGAGCATACTGAAGCAAACTCTTTGAAAGGTCACCAAGACGATCAGGAAGATGGAGACGTGTAAGGAGACAAGGTAGAAAAATCTTTCTCCATGAGGGAAGTAAAACACTGTAACAGATTGCAAGAGAAGTTGTGAAGATATCCAAAGCTTGCCTGGACATGGCCCTGAGTAACTGGCTGTTATTAGACCTGTTTTAAGCATGTGGTTGTACTGGTTGCCCACGGAAGTCAGTTCCAATCAGCATCATTCTATGATTCAAAGTCTAGCTCACAGTGGACATGACCAACAGAAAAAAAGATGAAATTTCTGAACCTAGTATCCAGAATAAGAAATGTGTCTTCAATCTGCTACTTATCCTCCTATACTCTTGCACCTTCTTATTAGGGTTTGCAAACAGCCAAGACTTACTCCTGAAAGCTCTAATATTGCAAAGATTGAAATAGGCCAGCTCAATTTCATATGCAGATCATAAATAAAAAAGTTTCATATGTAGACAATAAACAAAACAATAGTACATTCAGAGCAGCAACAGCTCATCAAAAATGTAAAAACTGTTACAATACTTTCCTTAGATTCTTAAGAATGAACATAACTTTGAAGGAAGAAAAGCAAGACTATTATTTAAAAAAAAAAAGAAAAAAAATTAAAAAAAGGAAGCAACGTGCAGATCCTGTCTTTTTTAGCCTATGAAAAGATTTTCATGAGTTATTTCATGTCTTTGTGAAAGGCCATGACATAGTGCCATGGTCCATCTTTTTAATTTTTGACCATTTCTTCAATGTACAGGAAAGCAAATGTACAGCAGAGGCTCTTACTATCAGAAGAAACCCAAAAAGGCTGCAGGTTCTGATTCCTTGAAATACTGTTATCAATGCATTATGGGGAAATTGAAGCAGAACAAGCATGCACAGCTTGTTAGTTGCAAGATCTTTTTCTGTTTTGGAGAAAGCACGTGAAATGGGGCAGCAGCTGTGTTATTGCCACCTAAACTTGGAAGAAGTTCAGAATGACAGAACACAATTTGAAACCACCATATGTGGACTCACTTCCTGCAACCTTCCTTCTTAAAAACGTACCTGAAAGCTCTGACATAGATGTGACTTATATTTGAAAGACACAACATTCGTAAAACAGCAGTTTGTGAGTGATCTCTAAATAATGTATATAAACCCAGGAAATTAGTTTTTAGATTTTTATGTCAAATACTTCCTAATGTGAAGTCATGGTTTTAGTGGTTTACATAAATAATGCTGTGTGATAAAATATTGGCTGTATCTTTCACACCTCCTTTGCAAACTCGACTTGGATGCAGGCCAGCTGTTGGTAATTGGATCCTACATGTTATTACACTTGCATCTTTGGTATCACTCCGTCTTTTTGCATTCCTTTGCTGAATTTCCTTCCTTTGTGCTGTGGCTTTTTCACTGCATATTATTTGTGTTTTTTAAATGAACCATGCAAAGAAATATTTCCATAACTATGGTGACACTGTAATATTATGCACACTTATAAAGTACAAGGGTAATAAGGTAATTCTACCAGACTGGTATTTTCTGTGACCAATTGCTGGAAATTTACTATATTTTTTTTTTCTTTAATAAAGGAGAGAATGGAATGTGCTGAGTATTTCCAGATCTGCTTATGCTAGAGTTACTACTATAAATTAATACAATACTTTTTCAACAGAAGTGATGAGCTGTGTGTTGCTGTGCCTGTTTTGCCTATTAGATTTTCATGAATCCTGAGATATGATGTAGATTTTTCTTTTTTTTTTTAAGGATCCATGCTTCTGGAGTCATGTGAATACATAAATTTTCAGTAACTAATTTTTATCTTCCATAGTTCTGTTATCTTAGCAATTTATATATCTTTTTTCCTGGTAGTATATGAAGGATTAACACATTTATTTTTATGTCTCACAATTTTTGAAATCTCCATTTTCAGCTGGGAAGCCAGGGTATGTACAAAGTCAGGCTCAAATACAAAAAGACATTTATATACCTTATGCCCACTGATGTTGATAGCTGTTATTGCTTGCATTTCTGACTAAACTGAGTCTATATGACCTAAGGTTTAAAAAGAAGCTTTCCATATAGCAAAGACCTTCCATTTTAACTTCAAGATCATACACTATTCTCTTCACTAAAAAGAAGTGTTCCTAGAGACTGCCAGAATGGAAACCAAAAGAAATACAAAATGTGCATGTTATCTGAAAAAAAATTCAAGTCAATCTTGTTATTTTGAGAGTCTGACTAGTTTTAGTTTATGAAAAGGACAGTAGCTGTGGGCAAGTATTTGAGCATTGGCTACTTCTGCTAATTGTAGGTCCAGATGCAGAAAGGCAGAAATATACAGACTGTAAGCCTACAGCAGTACACAGTTGCATGTTTGCTAAAAGGCCTTGTCTGTTCCCCCTAACCTTTTCTTTTCTTCTCTGCATGACTCCAGAGAAATCTGAAAACTGTTAAAAGGGTGTCTTAACAAGCAGAATGCTTACCTGCAATAGGTGCAGCATATTAGTTACCACAGTAAAACAGATGTGATAAAAAATTCCACTGTTCAAATGTTCTGTTAAAACCTCTCTAAAACGGCTGCAGCTGTGTGATTGCCAAAAATTTACTGCTAAGGTACTACACTAGATAATTATTTAAAGCCTTTAGCTTTATTTTTTCTCTATCTTGACTAAACAGAACTTAGAATTAAATCCCTAGAGTGAAGGGTTCCTATTCTGTCTCTGAAGTTTACCAGAAACCCTAAGGAGCCAAAAATATTTTAGTGTTTCAGCACGCAGAATATTGCCACTTATCCTCAATAATTTCCTGGTGTCTTGTTAAACAAAATATTTTACAGTGCTCATGTTCTACCCATGGCTTCAAGAAACACAACATATAGATAATTTTTAAAGATCCTTCAAGAATTTTTGGGATACCATTTCACAGCTGACTTGTGATACAGGCTTGTGCAACAGAAGAATTGTGCAACAGAATGATCTATGCAACGCAACAGCTGATATATGGTTTTGATAATATTAACACAACTTTATCAAGTCATGCAACTCTGCTGGAGTAGAAACCATAGCACTAATTCTAGCTAATTTTGAATACAGTTATGTTCAGAGTAGAAAAATAATTCTGTATTATGAAAGGGGTAATGACGATTGTCTGACTACCCTCACTCCCACTACCATCTTAAATAGAAAGCTTAACAACAACACATCTCTGGGAAAGGATTTATGAATCTGAATAAATTGCTAGCCAGTAAACCCACTCTATAATCAAGAGAACAATATTGTTTTCAGGAAATGGGTAACAATAAGAGAAGTTAGCAGCTGGGATTATGTTTCATCCAGATCAAAGTGGACAATCACTGATTAAATATCACATGAAGATTCACGCATTCTCTCTCTCAGAGCATTTGACTAGTTCCTCAATTGAAAGGTTATTATGTAAATAAAATGCAAACAGAAACGAGGCATGTCTGAAACAAGCTTTACTAATATGTTGCATTCTGTAATTGATTTGGGCAGCATCATACTTCTAGTTACATGAAACCAGAGGCAATTTTACTAAGAGAAGAGCCGCACTGCGACTGATAAAGAATATTTTCATTAAAAAACAATAGCTTCAAAATATTTTGATTTACTATTCTTTTAAAACTTTCTTATTGCTGTAGGAAACATATTAATGGTAACGTTGATGAGAACTGCATCACAAAAGTAATGAGGACCTCCAGTCAAAGTTGTCCTTGCTAGGTAGTTCTTACTCTGAAAATATTTATTCATCTCTGTATACAAAGATTTCCTATAAGGTAGGTTTTGAAAAGTAGAAGTTTTACCACTTTCAGATTAGTTCATCTCTCCAAATATGCTTTTAAGAAAATATTTTCTTTTCTCTTTCCCACAGTATATATAACCTTCTTATGCTCTGGTGCTTGGTAATGTTAGATATGGAATCAAATTTACACAACCATAAGCGAGGCTTGAAATGTGTTAACTATTTCTAAGTATGTTCAAATAAGGTGTGTTCAGACTTACAGTTCAAGTAGCTCTTTAACTGATGCACTTTCTACTAACTGAAATCTCATTCATAAAAAGTTTAGTGTTTAACCCTGTTAATAATTTTCTAAGATTTCTGTATTAGATCAGTAGTATCATCCCTATTTTATATCAGGGAAAACTGTGGTAAAAATTTTGGACTGACTGTGACAGGTGCATATCTGGATTTCAAGAGCAGAATATCTTTAACCCGTGGCTATCAGAGGTGTTATTCAGCGTTGAAGTAGAACATATCCTTAATGATACTTGTTCATGGATGTAACAGTTTTTTGTCTGCCTCTTAGATGGACAGACTGACACAGCCATGCACTAAACTACAATTTTATTTTTCTCCATCCTGGCTTTCTGTCTTTGAGGTGCCATGCTCCATATCCCTTGCCATAATCATCAGCACACTGAAAATCATAGTGAATTAAGGATTTTTTGAAGACTACTTTTTGATTTTTTGACCTACACACCTACTGCCCCTGAGTGTAATGAACACATTGATGTCTCAGATCTCCTGTTCCTCCAACTTCTATCTATCTATTAATTCATCTCCATTTCACAGCCTTTAAGATATTGCTGCCACCTGGTCAGTTTCTTTAAAACTTCCACTTCATAATTTAAAATGTTAGCAGATGCTCAAAGGAAGTGTACAAAGTCTATATTAAGGATACAGAATAGCTTTCACACCCACTATAATCATGTCTCCTGCTCATGTGGTGAACATATGTCGTTTGTATCCAGTTGCCTCTGGATTTAAACTTAGGCTTGCCTTGTTTTATTCTTCTCAGGAGCATTCTGAGTTTGCCCTTCATTTTCACTCCACAGTTTTCTTTCCATGCTGATTAGGTAGGTTGCATTTTGAAAAAAAAAGACCAAAACCCCATATATTAGCCACTTCATAACTGTGGTAAAAATATTGAGAAATGTAGCAGTGGAGAGTCACTATCAGTTTAAGCCTCAATATGCTCACAGATTGGGTGCCTGAAAACATTTGACATTATTTAGTAAGTAAGTAGTTCATAGTTTGATACAGTTTTTTTAATGAATTAATGTCTCACCACAGAAAAAAACCCCAGTTACAACAATCAACTAAGTAAAATATTTAACTTCATGAAATAGAAGTGTATTCAAAGGCTGAGTTTCTGCACCCTGAATGCTTTTTTGTTTTATGGCTTCAGTAGCTCCCCTGGCTCTAAGCTTAACAATGCCATTTCATCAAAATGGATAGACTTAGCTGTATATTTAAAGGAGAGTGATCAACAGTAAAACGGTAAGCAGATCCAGCTAATTAGGCCTCACATTTAAGACTTCATGGAGATGAATGGGATCATTTCACACTTATCTTCAAGCTAGTGTTTGTCTATATTTGTCATAAATGTGCATCATTCTCCACTACCAGGGTTATCTAACTACATAGGAAAACTTTGTTTCAGGAGAAAGACTTTATGGTGGAGTTCTCTTTAAAAACACACACAGGAAGAAACTAATTCCTTGGAATTAATGAATTTTGTACACTCAGTTTCTGCCTGTTTCTAATTAACAGCTGTTGTGAGCTTTCTTTCTTTCTTTCTTTCTTTCTTTCTTTCTTTCTTTCTTTCTTTCTTTCTTTTCCTTTCTTTTTCTTTCTTTCTTTTTCCTTCTTTTTCTTTCTTTCCTTCTTTCTTTCCTTCTTTCCTTCTTTCTTTCCTTTTCCTTTCTTCCTGTTATATGAAAGTGATTATTTTAACCTTCTTTTCTTTCATATTAATAGTTGTCAATGTCTTGACAGGCTCCATAGAATTTGCACAATGATTAACAATCTGATGTTCTTACTGCAGTTGACGGTTCATTAATACATGAATATTTGTGAATTATAAACAATTTTAAATGTTATTACTGTTTATAGGAAAAGTACAAAAGGAAATACTTCAGTGAGACAGCTAAAGAACTGATTATAAAATCATTAAATTACATGTTATAATAATGAATTCTTATGCAGATACAGATAATGGCCTGATACTTTCAAGATAGTAGAATTCTTGTATGTAGTTAACTCTTATCTAGTTTTAGATTTAAGCCAAGTATAGTGGGTTGAATATGTGACTAAGCATCTTGGAGAAACTATATCTTGCTTAACTGAACTGTCTAAAGTCTAAGTATGTACTTTTAAGATAATCAGTTTTGTGCTTTTAGGGGCTAATTCATCTCATCTATCTGCCCTAAAATAGATCAGATGCATCAAACTATACAGAAATTGTTTCTCTTTATTTACTAAATTACTAGGCCTGATTCAGACAGCTATGGGGTAAGAAGTGTAATGCACTACCACTAATGTATGAGAAAGTCCAAGTTACTTTTGAAATAAAAGAAAACCACCTATGCTTAATGAGGGATAAACTGGGATAAATGACATGACACATATGATATGCCATGCCATGAGACTGCAAAAGGATCTAAAGAACAGGAGCCTTAAAAGACAAATCTTTTTGCTGAAATAAATACATTTTGCAGCAAATAGATGCACATACTTACCGCACTTGCTCATAAGATGAACTGGAACTCCATGTGAAAGAGGAAATCTTTTTCAGTGGGCTGCATCAAGAGATCAAATCAGATTCTTTTCTAGAAAAACAAAATTAAATGAGGCTATTATTGCATGCATCTCAGTGTCACATGGCAAATAAGAGCTTTTCTTAACTGAAACATCTAAGTCTAAAATTTCACGAGATTAAAATTTCCTCAGTTTCATTCAACTTTTATTACTAAACACAAATAGAAATTATGTGAGGCTATTGCCTCTAATGAGGACAGTATATCAGCAGTTGATTCCACTTTCATTAGTGAGAACAGTGAGTATCATCAGTACCATTTCCCGAAGGTCTAAGGAATAATCAAACTTTTATTATGTGCAAGATCAATACAGTCACTTTTCTTTTTCTAGGCAGACTGGATTATTTGGCTAATCTCTGGCATATGTTTCTGTTCATTCATCTTCTGGACACTGAACCTCTAAAGCCATATGCAATGCTTAACTTGATATATCAAGCATTTCCAGGGTCTTTTTTTTCTTTTTCTTTCCTTTTTGTTTTCAGTAAGTACTTGAATTCTCTTCTTACTGTGCTGACATAGTCTCTATATCTATTTTCAACAAAATATAGTTTTTACCTGGCTCTAAAATTTCAAAATACTCTTCAGGGAGTTTACAATACTCTTATTTGCCATTGGCTCTCAATCCCGATGGATAATGAGAATGTTAAGACCAAAGTGATGATAATCAATCTGTTCCTAGAAAACAGTTACATAGGTGAGCCAATGAGAAAAATAGTCAGGCAGCCGAGAGAAGGATATTGAAGTTACTGGACTTTTCTGAACAAATGTCTTTCCTGGAGATGTGTACCTTAATCGTGAAAATCAGCAAGCTCCATTTGTAACCTGTTAAGTTAATACACAGGAAAACATTAAACCAGAAATAAGTTACTGACAAAAATCCCCTTTGATCATATTGATTACAATTAATTTGTCAGAAATTAAGTAATAATTACGATTGACTGAGTTCAATCTTCTGTTATACTTGTGCCAATCCATGAGAATCCTTTTTTAATAAATACAATAATCCATGGTACAAATACTTTCCATTGTTCTTTCTTATGTCATGTCCTAAAAGGCATAATTATTCTTATTTTAATATAGCATTACCATGTCATAGATCATTGATCAAAGACATTTGCCTGAAATGAAAATGAATCTTAAGTACCTGAAAACACTGAATCATGGTGCAAAGATTATTGTCATTAACTCTCATTTCTGTATCTAGGAACACTAGGTAGAAGTTTAGTTTTTTGGTTCTCATTAAATGTTATGCTCAGTTTGCTAAAAGATTCCTCTTCTAGAAAGCAGGGAAAGAGGAACGATCACTGTTTTAGGAGCTTACATGTGGCTGTACATAATCACACTTTGCATATGTGCCTCTCAGTTAGTTAGCATGGTAAGAGAAGATGAGTTTTGATCCATTCATAGATCAACAAATAATTTTAAAACATAATTAGCTGGGTGGATAAGCCAAAATCTTTTATGAATGTAAAACTTTTATTAATTTGAATTTGGTTAGAAAGGTATTCTTAACATCTTAGGTAATTATATTTCAATACTACATATGTATACATACAGGTAATAAAGAGGCAGGTTGGGACTGGAATACAATGTCCATAATTTGAGCAGCAGAACTGTCCTGGGACAGTCCTGCTAACTTCAGTAGAATTTCACAGAGAAGAAAACACCCTCATGTTCATGAACTAATGTCTTAGATTTCCCCTCAAAGGCAACATATGGTGAGTATCAAGAAGCTATTTCCTTCTAATTTTCAGCTTGAACACAGGAGATGTTAAAAGATATAATACAGAAATGTGCAATACAAATGTATTGGCTTGCATTGCTGTGCAGACATCAAGTCAATGAATGTTGAAGCACATCTTCAGAGAATAATTTCATTTCTCCTAAAATTATTCTTTTGAGGTGAGAAATAATAAATAATATCTGTAGACTTTCTACAAAACTATAAGTTATTATTAAAAAATGGTACACAAACATACAACCTATCTGAAATTTGCTGGAATTGCAGATGATTTTTATTTTATTTTCTCTGTAAAGAGATCATATTTCAAAAAGAAAATTTATTTTCAGTCAGGGGTATAATGATAATTTTATTGACGTTAATGACACTGTTATCCTAGCCAAACAATTATTCAGTTGATATGCTGCTAGACCACAGCCTTTGCAGTGGCTCTAGCTAATAGCTAAACTGTGACTTTGTAGAAATACTTTGCCAATGGCACATAGGAAGAGCAAAGAGCATATGATTTTTTTGCAGTGCCCCAGACGCAGTTTGTAACTCAGCCACAATCTACCTTCTGCCATCACCTCTGGGTGGAATGGACTAACACAACAGGTCTATACTTCATGCAGTTATATGGCCAGGTGCCACTGTGTTAGTGCAGTTACCTTCTTGGGGAAAGAAATAATGTCAAGGCTCAGTCTACTCTCTTCACGCCACCATGGAAAGGGGGAGTAATGGCTCTGCAGAGATTGCTTTCCCACCTCATAAATGAGGATGCTTTCCCACTGGTAACGTAGACAAACCTGTAACAGGAAAAAAGGAAGTTTACTGAGGTAACATTAAGTGGACCTGAGCAAAAATTGAAATTACTGTTCCATAGGGAAATTCAGCTATTTCAACACTTGGTTTTTGTACCTAATTGAGTTGAAAAATTGGACCTTGTCAAAGACCAGTATACTGTAAAAGCTGCTTTGGTTGTAAGGTGGTGACATTTCATTTTGAGTTCATACAGCATTAAAATGCAATTCTCTATTGCTCTATTTTGCTGGATACATCTCACAATCTGCAGGTATATGTTAATGATAGTACGCCATATGCTTCCATGTAGTATAAGCTTGCACTGGATTAGAGATTTCAAAGGGTGTTTGGCCAGTATGCAAACACTCAAATTTGGATGATAATAGTTGTCCGGCAGTATCAGTAATAGGCATTCTATTAAGTATTAATTAGTGCATAATAATAATACTATTATTAGTATGCATTTGAACAAAACTTGATTGAAACTCTAAGGCTGAGATCTTCATATAAGAACTCTAAAAACGTGATCCGACAAAAATCCTTAGCTACTTCTGCTAATTCCTTCCTCTACTTAATAATTGCTATTAAATATTTTAACGTAAATATCTGGATTGTGCTTTAAGGCCTGGTTTCTTTGCAAGGAGGTGGAAAGAAACTACAACCTTGTCCTGATAGACAGTGGTAAAATGAGTAACAGCACCATTAAAATCAATCACCATGCTTATAATCACTGTAGCTGTACTGTAAGGAACTCTGAAGAGCTGTGCAGTAATAGCATATCTTAGTTATCTGTGAGTAAGATATCCAGTCAATTTTTTAGCCTGCTAAAAATACTCCTAGGAAAAAAAAAAACATCTGGTGCAGCAAAACCACAAGGGAAATAGTACTTTTTAAATAAGTTATTCCCACTAGAAAAATAGCAAGTCCTTCTGTTTATCATTATAGTTATGAGGTAACTGCAATGAAATCATAAAAGTATTATCTTATGAACTGAAGAAGCTTTCATTTATTTCTTCTGTCACATCACTAACCGGGCCACTCTTTCAGGTGTATTGCAAAAATGGAGTCGATTTCCTTCAACGAAATTGGGTTAAAAGGAATGAGATGGTTGGGTGGCACAGGGCTTCTTTTGTAGTGTAGCGGAAAAAAAAGAGAAAGATTGTTGTATAGATAACTGCCAGCATTTCCTCTAAAACTTTTATGTGGGATATGTCATTCATTTAATGAGCTCAAATCAAATTTCCCTTGTTGTGGTTCACAAGGATGAAGCATAGGCACAGACTTTAAATTTACTTTAATGTCCCTATGTATAGGAAAATATACATAGGGACATTGCAGATGACATAAACCATATAAATATCAGAAGCAATTTTACTGTCTTCCCTGTCTTTTTCTCCTGCCAAAACAAGCACCTAATTTCAGAATGCCTTCCTGAGAACTATTTCTTTATTAAAAATGAAGGAAAAAAAATGAGGTGACATCCACAAAGCAGTATGCAGTTTTGGAAAGCTAAATGAAAATATTAGGGTACCATTTAAAAATCATCTGAATAATTTAAGAATGCAAAACAACTTCACAGACTTAGTTTTTATATTTGTGACTCAATTTTATTTAAAATAGTATATGAGTTATTACATTTAAGTGGCCGTGTTTTTGAGATGAGAGTGTCCTGCTCTGAAGGTTGTCAGTGAGGTTTCCTGATGAATTAACTATCTGCTGGTAAAATGTAATTTCCTAGTCAGGATTACTTTCCCACAGAAACAGTCAGTCTTCTAAGTACACTCACTAAAGAGAGGTAAAGACATAGGTTATAATATGTTATCTGACAGCTGACAAAAGAAAGTGATTTATTTACTTTCAAGGCAAATTACTTTCCTGAAATGGTTTTGCAAAACGTTTTTTGCACGTACCATTGATCTCAGTTATAAAAGATACGCGTTCTGTGAGTTAGCTGCAGATCAAGTTTTGTGCCGTTATGCCACTTTGCAGGGGTTGAAGAATACAAATGTAGGATAAAGATAGAATTAGAATGGGAATAAAATTAGAACAAGTGGGAATAAACAGGGAATATCTGAATCTGGGAACTAGGTTTTGTGTTGGACAATAAAGGATCACAGCATCAAAGGAATGCCTCAGCCTCTGAAGTGGACCTAAGTGGAAAAAAGTAGGGTAGAAATGCTGTAAATTACAAAATATAAAATTTCTAAAGAGCATAATAGATTTGGAAGAGCAAAATTCTAAAAGTTTAAAGCAGACCTCACCAGATCACTTACCTTTAAAATGCCTACTGCCTCCCTGCAGAATGAGAGGCTGTGCATTCAATACACAGAATGAGGTACTCTGCTTCAGTACATTTACACTTTTGGAGAAACATGACTGATAAACCACACACCAATGCCTGAATGAATCTAAAGAAAAATGAAATCTTAGGGTAGAATTCATCCTTTCATACCCTTCACTTTCTGCTATTGCCCTTGGAAACTTTATGTCGGTACCAAGAGAAAAATAATTATCAACTTTAATCTTCCTTTAAGCTTTGCATGGGCAGCAGGGGGTGTCTGAAATGACTGCCTCTCCAAATCCTTCTGAGGGTGCCACCTACTCAAGAAGAGTTTGAGAATTCAAATGTTACTGCACCTTCACAAGTTTTTGCGGGTAAAACCCAGGCAACATCTGATAAAAATAGTTAGGAATATCTTCATATTTCTTCCCTGTGCCTTTGGTTAAAAAGAATATATCGCAGATTTTAGTCAACTATTTTGTGAATTTATAAAAAAAATTTTGAAAGAAATATCCAAAAGAGATTTGCCACTGTATTTCTCTATTATTTCTTTGGAAGTCTGAATGAGTAACTATGTGGCAAACGTTTTGATGACCAAGCTTAGGCTATAAAAATCTGAAACTGAATTGATGCATATTTGCAATAATTTTTTTTTATATATATATATATATGTTTTTATCAGTGATGTTCAAAAAGCCCTCAGAACTAGCTGCACTTACTAATACTGATTATGAAGACATAAACAGACAGCATGCAAACAAACCCTGAAAAAGGGTTGTCCAGTATTGTCTTGTGTCTATAATAACATTGCTTCTTGTTTAATTGCTGCTTCATGGATAATTCTCTTGGTTTTTCCATGTAGGAACAATTGACAGAATTTATTTGTTAGACCATATCTGGAATGGTTAAATCTTCTCCTTAGATAAAATCCTTGGTAGTATTTCTCATTATAGAAACTTTAAAGAGATCTCTCTCCATATCCAAATCCAGAGTAAATAATATAATATTTTCTTTAAGACTTAAGGATCTTCTGACTGTTCATTCACCTTCTGAGAATCAGAAAAATTCTAATTGCAAATATAAATAATGTTCTGTAGTTTTTCAGGCAATAGTAGCAAAACCATTATGAAAATTATAGCGGTAGTAACCCTTTATTATTTTTGCAGTCGGAATCAAATGTCAAAGTAGTGGGTATTTTTCCCATCATAAAGATGGAAAATAAAATATCTATTCAATGCCTCAAAATGTATTCTAAATCAATATCAAATTACATGAATAATTAACAATGAAAAAATAGAACAGCTATTTTTTTCCAGTATTGCGAGAATAAAATAGCTTTGTGAGACATACTTCAGGATTAAGTGTCAAATGAATAGAGCCAGATGTAACAAACAGAGAGCTGTTTTATAGTTACTCCTGCATTTTGTAATGCAAACATGGAAATAATCCCCACAGCTATTGAATTTTGGACAAAAGTCAAGAATATTAAAGTGATTTGAAAAGAGAAAATAAAAGTTACAGTCAGAGTATATTTTGAAGTTTTGCTGCAAAAGAGACCTGCCAAAGAACATCTCATCCTTCTTGTGATAAAACGTAATAATGAACAGTATTTGTGAGGTAAATTGCTTCATTAAAAGAATGAAATACTGGTGTCTCTCTGCTAAATCTATCTTTAAGGCTAGATTAGTGTGTGCATAAAAATTACTTACAGATAATGGTACAGAAAGCCTTGAGTAGCAGTTTAGGCACCATCCGAAAGCATAACATTATTTGCAGTACTTGGAATTCATATATGTTATATGCTCTCCTTTTAACTCCCCCATCTGTTGCCTCTAAATAGGTAGTCATTTATTGCTTTATTATATAATGAATAAATGAGCATCGCTCCATCTCCTTCCTGTTGAGCATCACTCCCTCTCCTTCCTATTGGCTCTGCAACTTTGAGTCCAAGATTCATCTTATCCGTTGTTTCATGCACAATTACTTTTGAGTATAAGTGAAAGGGTTACTTCTTTCATTCCAATGTGTGTGGATGGACTCACAATCTGCTTAGAAGAAACGTAAGGAGAATATTCTTTTTGTCTGGTATACTACTACTAGAAAGAAGCCCTAATTTATAGTCAGGCGGGTTCCTTGAAAACATCAGTTTTACTGTACTGGTATTGCTCAGACATTCTGGAGCACTGGATTTTGGGATGGCACAGACTTTGCAGAAGCAAAACAAGCTTATAGAAACTTTCCACATGTAAAACAGTGAACATGTCTTTTCTGCTTATAAATGATAAGAAACAGATGGTGCTGCATGTTTTTAATTAATAATTTTGAAGTTCTAGGATTCACCTTTAATTTTAATGCACAAACCCCAAATCTCTCAGTTTTTTCCTATTTTATTAAATACATGATGTAGCCAGATATTTGGGGTTTGTGTGTTTTGTTTTGTTTTTCGTGTATTTTGGGTTTTTTTAATTTATGGAACACAAAGAGTCAGTTTTCCTCATTTGTAGCAAAAATCAATGGGTCCTGTAGGAATACTATCACTTAATTATTGCTAATTACGCTATATATTGAAATATGCTAATATATTGAAATATATAGCTAAATATGCTATATATTGCTATATATGCTATATATATTATGCTAATTATTGCTATATATTGACTGATAACATGCATGTTGTGAAACTTTGTATTCCATTGTAATTCATATCTCTTTATCAAACTCTACAGCAAGGGTCTCTAAATAAATTTGAATCAATTTCCAATAGAAACTGGTATCAGTTGATATTAGTAAAATAGATACTAGTAAAATGAATTTTATTAGTGATAAAGCTTTTAAAATATGAAAAAAATCTATTTTAAAATTATTAATTGTTTCAATTATTCTTGGCTGCAAATGTTGAGTGTTTAAGGGCAACTGCTATGGAATCATTTGTACTGAGAATTTTAAAAATATAGAAATAATGGAAAAAGTCAAATTCACTGAGAAGCTGAGGTATCCAAATAATTTTTAAACACCATTAAACATGAAGGTCAATTTTGTGTTGGATCTAATGCTTCTCTGCAATTAAAACAAAAAAAAAGAATTCTTTTGTGTATACACCACTACAGACAATACTGGGTTAGTAATCTGAAATGATAGAAGTCTAAAAGAGTCTAGCATATCCAATTCTCTGTCTTTGGCACCCACTAAATTTATATACTGTGTTGATAACAATGTATGTACACAAAACTTCATTTTGCCTTAAGAGTAGTCATGTAACTTAAAGTAGTCATGTATTAAAGAAAAATGAGGTAAATGTACCATAAATAGACAGAAATGAAGCTTCCATTCAAAGATTGAAAGAGAAAGCTGATTTCAGTTTGCCTTAAAACACGATTACTTTCAAACTCATGAGATAACATTAAATAAGGAAATAAAATGGCTTTTTTTGGCAAAGAAAGAATATTTTCTAACACAAGGAAAGACCACATTTTATCTTTATACACTCTTTGTTCTTGAGGAATTCACTATAGATCTTTCTCTCTTCTCCGTTATGCCCTTTCTGTAGTAAGTAGATAAAACATTTTTTTTTTACATAAGAATCTGTTTTCAGATTTGTATCTTATTTTCTCCCACTTCTTCTTTAGTTATTTCTGCTTTTGTCTTCTGAAGAGTGAATGCTTCTGTTCTCCTTCCTTGCTCTGTTTAAAACAGAAAGGTCCACTGAATCACTTTTATTACAGCTCACATATTTATTTTTCCTTTTTTTGTTGGTTTTTTTGGCTTTATTTTCCTCATCTTTGTTTTGAGGTGGTGTTTTGGATTTTGTTCTGTTTAGGTTCAGATTGATGGTGTAATGTACTAGACATTACTCCAGATTCATCTACCAGCTTATCCATAACACTGTCTGTCCAAAGATGAGTATCAAATAAATTTAAAACCTCAGCTGCTCCACATAGCATTTCACTACTATTTGTTCATTTTTTATATGTCTACCAGCTACCATCCTGTGAGGGATCTTGAAGTACAGACCCTTGCCTTGCATTGCCTTAGCTTGTCTTCCCTTTCCTTCTCCTTTCTTTCTTTCTCTCAAGAAAAGCAGTATTCTGGACAAGTACCAGTGCTGTAGTATGTGGAAATTATTATGGAATTACACGTTATTTTACATTCTCACTAAAACCAAAGGAGTTCACCATGATTCCTGTAAGTATACTGATGCAATAATTTATAAACTTTTGTATCTACTGGCATAAATACTGCCATACATACTTTTAAAGTAGTAAACAATAATTACTTCCTTTATTATTTACTCAGAATGATACTCGTTGAATGTAAGTTATCAGGAACATAGATACAAAGTAATTCCATGTTAATGTATTTGTAAAGTCGTTAGAATTATATTACTATTCATGCCAACTTCTTTTTCCTTTTTTCGATTAAAATAAATTGAGCTGATGGTAAGTCTGGAGAAACCAGACTGTGTGGTGCTATGTGTGAGTATGAGAATATGAAAAAATTTGGAAAATAAATGGGTTCAGGATGGAGTTTGCTTGTGCTTGCATATGCCTGTATGTGTGGTCTGGAGAAAGTGGGGATGCGTGAGGATGTGAATAAAGCAAGAGAATATAAGTAAAATATGTATGTGTGCAGGAGGTAAAAAACGATGGAATATGGAGTAAAAAAGTAAGGATTACAGAATTGAGTATAAAGAAGACACATCGTTACCTGATGTATTCTAGAATGTTAATAAGATGATGATCAGAAAGCAATAACGCATGTTACTTTTGATTTATTTCTTTGGTATTACTTTTATGAAATGGATATTTGCTTTAATAAATATACAAGAAATTATTAGAGGCAAATTTTGGTCCTAAAATTTGGAAGATATTATTTTTTTACCCTCAGAAATGTGTACCTTGCTTGAAAAATTAAAATATTCTTGAAGTAGAAAATATATTTTAAAAATAAAGAGATGTTAAAATTAGTGTAAAAATATATGTTTTGAAAAAATTTAATTTATTATTTACTTGAGTAACAATAAAAATAAAAAGAATAATGGCTTTGGGGTTACAGCCACTCTTAAAAGTTGTGTAGATTGTTGATTTTTATTTCACCTACATGTTAAAAGTCTTTTTTTGTTTCAGCTGAAATAGTTTATGTACATGGTTGCTGGTTTCTTTGAAGGACAGGTGAATTTAAACTCAAGTAGCATAATAGGATCCGAAAGCAAGAGAGGAAAAGTTTTCAGTTAGTTTTAGAATGTAAAACAACCCTATGTAAAGATCACAAATTTATTTATTTTTATCATTTTACTTATTTATGGATGTCTCTACAGAGGTTGTTTACATAGTATTAGTAACAAAAGAACAAAATTGTACTTTCAGACATTCCTGTTGAAGAAAATTTTAGGACTAACGAGGCAGCTCTTGTAACTCCATGATATAGAGGTTTTGAAAACTGGAAATGGGTTCACAAATATTAGAGAGGAAAAAAAGCATTGATGTCTGAAGTCTTGATTGATGCACATGGAAAGGGCATTGCAGATAATCTTGGACTACTGCTGTCTTTGCTACTTATATTCTTTACTTACTGAAAATGATCTTTTGAGAAAAAAAATCAAAAATAAAATGAGAAAATGGTTGCTACTTAAAATTTCAGTCATTTTTTTCTTATTAATTTCTCTCTCTTTTCTTCGCTTTGTCATTAATAACAGCCTTTGAGTTACCAATATGTTATCTACTTATAAGCTACACTGCACCCAGTTTGCTGAATAGAATACTGAAAAGAATTTCTAGTACCTATTTGACATTTTCAGTGTGAAACAAACGTTGTGCTAGAGGCCAATGTTTTAAAACCACTTCACCTTCAGAAACCATTGAATCTTGAAAGCTTCTCAATCAAAAGCAAAAATTTGCCATCCTTAGGATTTTGAAGATTTTTGGTGGCATAATGAATTTTCCTTGAAATTGTGCAGCATCAATATTGTCCTGCCAAAAGTGCATGCACTCGTGAAATCACTGAAACCAGGTATATCATAGAAATCGCAGAACAGCTGAGGGTGGAAGGAATACCTGGAGATCATCTAGTCCACTGCCCCTGCACAGAAAGGTGCATCGAGAGCCAGTCGCTCAGGGCTGTGTCTAGCATGTTTTTAAATATATCCTGTGTGGAAGCTCCACAACTTCTCTGGTCAATATACTGCCAATATGCAGTTGGCATTCATATTAGAGGATAGTTTTTACCACATGGTTATAGCTCTTAGAACTGGTGAATCTGCAAGCGCAAATTTTCCATGTTCTTCCTGTTTGTGCTTCCATGTAAAGGAACTGTGACTAGGTAAAGATTAAAGTAAAGTAAAGGTGGTTTTAAAGTTGTTGATAGGGATATTTGCCTTGACTTAATACTGGTAGAATCAGCTCTGCCTCCACCTAGAGCTCACTGTCCACTAAGTTTGTATTGTCAAGGGAAATAGAGTTCTTCAGTAGAGGAAGAAACAACAACTTTTGATCTGTGCATCCCCAGCCTGGATTGACACTGGGAGTTGCCCTAACCCAGGTACAGCATCTTGCACGTGGTCTTATTAAACCTCATGAGATTCTCATGGGCCACTTCTTGGTTTCTCCAGGTCCCTCCAGATGGCATCCCATCCTTCAGGTGTGTCAGCCATGCGGCTCAGCTTGGTGTCATCTGTAAATTTGCTGAGGGTGCACTCTATCCCTTTGTCTATGTCATTAATGAAGACATTAAAGAACACTGGTGCCCATATGGACCCCTGAGGGACGCCACTTGTCACTGATGACCACTGGGACTCTGAGTGATTGGCTACTACCCTCTGGATGTGACCATCCAACCAATTCCTTATCCACTGAGCAGTTCACCCACTGAATCCATTTCTTCCAATTTAGAGAGAAGAATGTTGCGGGGGACCATGTCAAAGGCGTATAACCTCTCATAACAGCACTGTAGTCCCAGAACTCTTCACATCGGGCCTTATGGCAGTGATGCCATAACCAAAACTTTTAGTTCCTCTTAATTATTCCAGATATTGTGTGAATTATTGTACAAAAATTTCAAATGCACTCCAGTGTACTCAGCACACTGGGCCAGGGTGAAAAACCTCAACGGAATATTGTCCCTCAAACACTGTCATACCATCCCAAGAGTTATCACTGGTATGCCTAATTTTATCCCTTTCCTCCTTTGAACTTATTTTAAAGCTCTTTAACTCTGTACTTTATTTCTGTAGTTGTATGTTGATGGGTACAAAATGCAAAATATTGGTCACTGTTATTTTATTTTCCTGTCCTCTGAGGTCCTGAAAGGATTCGGCAGAATCCTTCCCTTTTAACCGCATGTATTAAAAAGATTTAATATCATATTGACAAGTATCATGTCTAAATACAAAACATTGAACTTTATAGACTTTTCTAAACAAAGAAAGAAGTTTATTAAAAGCTACAAACGAAGATATTGACTTTGTTTACAATCTGAAAGTTGAAATGCTCTTTTTTCTACCATCAAAAATCTAACTTCAATATTGACAGAGTTTTATACACATTACAAATTTCTCTTTTACCTTCATATGTTAAGATGAAGTCAAGAAACTAGTGTGCTTTTGTTGGAAAAGAGCCAATTAAAGTGTTTACAAGGCTAGAAGGTGAAGGGTCTCTGTGTAAAAGGAAGGGATGACATTTCTGTCTCATGAATACAATGATTTAGTTCTTTGACCTACTGTTGGCAAGAGCTGGTATATGGTGAACACTTTCAGGTCTGACACATTCATTAAAATTAAACAACCTCCAGACCTCTCTCTTGGCAAAAGACAAAGTTGAATGTTTAACTTGCATGAGATTCCTGTCCCCTCAGATGATCTATAATGTGACTTTGAAGGTTGACTTAACAAAAGAAAAGGTAAGAAAAGGAGAATCTCTTTGCTTACCTTCCCTGTCTCACAGAGGCCATGCAAAATAAAAAAAAGATAAGGAAAATATTCTGAAAGGATTATAATGTAAACACAAGCAGCGGGTTTAGACAATGCCACATGCACAAAGACACATCAGAAAATCCATGCCGAAATGCATTTTTGTGGCCTGGTAAGAAAGGTCAGAAGGTTTAGATGTTAAAAGTGAGTTAACTCTTTGCTTATTTGACCATTAAACTGTCAGCATGAAACTGTGTTTTAAACTTATGATGGTCTGAAATCTTAGTGGTAAATGAAGTCTGAAGACCTATTAACCTGCCCAAGATGTGAACCAGAGGCTGGTTCAGCTTCACTGCTAACTGCACTAGGATAGAGGAATGGATAATAAGAGGCAGAAAAACCATCTGAAACTTATCTTTGCTTCGCAAAGTTATGTGGCATACATAATTGTCAGTGCCAAACTTGGATTAATAATATATTTTTATGTCTCTTTGCATTACTGTGAGACTAAGTTGATTTCACACATTTACCTATAAAATGCTTGCAATTTTCTCTCTATGCATTCACATTTAATATATGTTATGAAAGGGCATTTGAATAGCTAGCTCAGTTCAACCTATTTGCTTTTGAAAATTATTTAGAATTTTCACTGTCAGTTCATACCATGATAAATTTAATTGTATGTATTAATTGATGAAATTACAAGTCTATTAATTAAAAACATTGCTGAAATCTTTGGGTTTGTTTTTTTTCCCCCAACTTTTCATCTAACATTGAAGCATATTATTTAGCTATAAGGAAGGCCACAAAGAAACAAAGAAAATTGTTCTTATAAAATGTTGTATCTGACTTTCTTTGTGGTATGTCTTAAGTTCTAGAATATAATTTGTTTGTTTTGCTATTTAAAAAATGAGATAAAACATAGCTATCAAAAACAATGCACAACCATATGTATTTTCTTGCAATTACTTACGTTATTAATCAGAAAGACTAAGCAAAATATAAACACTGAAATACACTAAAAATCAAAACAGTCAAAAGGCAAGTACAATGATCTATAATCATTCTCTGTGTGTAAAAGAAAGATTATTTATGGTTTTAATGCATAAGATACAATTATGATAAGTAAACCAAACTCATAATTAGAAAATCTGCAACACCTTTTTTGTGTATTGAAGCTTCTAAAATTCCCTTTTAGAAACATAATTGCCGTATATAGTTCATTTTGTCATTTTCTTAAGTGCCTTTGGTCAAGCTGTCAGCTTGCCCTGAGGCATGGCCTTTACTGTGCATTAAATCTTTCCTCTCATCAGCAGGACAAGGACTCAAAGGTCCCATCTTGGGCCTTGAATAGTAGCATTTGCATAGCATTGGATTCCAGCCAACTGTACTCCTGGTTTGAACTGTATCATTTGAAATGGCTTCATTGTCTTCAGGAACTCAGTATCATACATTTTCAAGTGATATGCACCACTTCACAATACTGAATGAAATTAACCCTGGGTTGAAGAAGCACAAAAACTTTAATCTGTCTCAAAGTAGTACTTTTCCGTTTTTTTTTTTTTTTCAATACAGCTGAATTCCTGGTAAAATATTCTGTCTTTCAAACTCACAAGTAAAATGTGCCATAAAGCAATTATATGAATTTCATGATCCTCAGAAACTTCCCAAGTAGAGGGACAAATTTAGCTATGTTTTAATTAGCAAATTACATGTGCCTGGGACTGTAAAGTGGCACTGATGTCAGTTATCACAGACAGGCAAACCTCTATGTCATAAAGGTCTCTTCCCAGTAACACATGAAACTGCTTGCTAGAAATAGTTCATGACCCATACTAACCCTAGAGCTGTGCCTGAGAACTGTTCGCATCAAAACCTGGTACAGGCTAAAACTGTTTTAGGAGCTGTTTTAGCAATTTAATAGTGATGACAATCAAGTTTCAGAGGTTGGAACATTCTCTGACACCGCTTAACTTATTAATATTGGCATCATCTTCATGACTGCTCCTGTTAGCACTTTAGTTTGATGTAGGCATTAGCTATATGAATGCAAATTAAAATCATAATGACAATAACAATAATAATAATAATAACAAAATGTTGAACTTCCCTCTGCTAGAAGTACAAATAAAGCCTCTGATTTTGTAAACTAGAGTGACTGTAACCAAGATGCCCTTTGAGGTTCATCACTGGCACATACTATCCTCCCAAATGTGGACAGACAAAATTCATCCTTATAAGAAGAAAGATATTTCTTCTTTTCAAGATAAGACTTTCTGGTTTTCAACTCCCAGAGAGTTCAGAATTTCTTGAAATTCATTGCCTCATTTGGGTCTAAATATTTAGAAAATTTTAAGACTTAGCTCATCTAAGCTCCCAGTTCAGAGGAAGCCAAAAATGATGCCACTTACGAAAGCAAGACAGCTTGATCACAAGAACAAACTCATAATTTAATCCATCCTTCCTCATGAAGAAAATCAAGAAAATTAATTAATTTTGCTTTGGAGTAGTAACAGTTATGTCATGCAGCATGAGTATTTTCTCTCTGGTTCACTCTCTGTTAACTTCCATTCTGGAAACTCAGGTAGGTAAAAAGTAAACTCTTTTCCATATTGAGACTAGGCCTATTGAGAGTACTTCTGCTGTCTGCTTTGACGTACCTAATACAATCCGTAATTTCTGTAGATGTATTAGCCCGTGTGGTTTTGGTGATGACACTAATAACACCTCCTCTCCAAAATTTAAAAATGTGGCTTTCACTGATTATTTTTAACCACCTGAACCAATGTAACATTAATTAAATAACAAATGATCCATGTTTTTATTTCTCTGCTGACAGTTTTTTCCCCCTCCTTGCCCGGAGTGCTTCCTTACATGAAAAAACATACACCATAAACATCTTTTTTTTCTGGACAGTGTTTGACAGTAAGTGCAAACACAGCAATGGAATGTCAGTGAGCTGTTTCTAAGTATTGGAAATGCAGTCTTGCTTCTTCAGGTGGCAATATAGAGATAGGGAAAAGCTGTGAAATAAACACCTTAAACAACTTAAATCTATGCAAAATTTCTTCACCTTCCAACAGTGTTTATCCTGCTTTACATTATTAGAATATCCAATAAACAAATAGAAATTGCCATTATTAAAAAGCATATAATTTTAGAATATGATATAAATAAATAGATAAATACATATCATCTGAATTTCCTACCCTGAATATAGAATTTGGCATTTTTTATTAAGTATATTTCAGCATTGTTCATTATTGCCATTATGGATTAATGTTGTTACTGTATTAAAAGAACTTAAACTGTTACCAGATATTCTCTAGTGACCTCTACTTTACTTGAACCTAAAATTCAGTGACTTGAGTTTCCTTTGATACTTGACTATGCTAAAGTGAATTAAACATTTGATTTGAAAAATAAACTTTTTTGAAACTTTTTATATCTTTAAATAAACACCTAAAATCCACTAAAAGCCTTTAGATCATTCAGCCGTTCTGAAAATGTGACCCCAAAACTAACATAATGGTTAGATGACTGTTCTGCTTTCCGTACTGTTGATACAATACCTCAAAGTCGTGTTTGCACACTGTTCTGTATTTTCACTTAATCCAGATCTGTTTTATTTCAGAGTGCAATCCTACAAAAAGGTAGGTCATGGCAGCAGGGCTGTCATTGGGTCCTAAATTAATTTCCACACAGCAAAAGAAGTGCTTACACACTACACAAGGGAGACTTTGTACAGGAAGGAGATAAAGATGAAACCTATTTACAAAAGAGATGAAAAAGATTCTTGCTTTGGTGATCAGTTCAGAAAATGAGTGAAGTTTATAGTCAGGACAAAAATATGTTCATGCTAAAACTTAGGATTTATATCATAAAGAAGAAAAAAAATGTAACATTACTATGGAATTATTTACTTGCATTTACTTACATTATCTTTACAGGAATGCATTTTTCCTCCAGTGTAAGGAAACATGGTAAATGTCCTAGAAATAATGACTTTTCTCATCCCTTAGGGGTGAAACAGAGAGTTTTGTGTGATGGCAAAGTCTTTACGCCTATGTTTTTTATAGCACACCATTTTTTCTTATTATCTTCTTTCAATACTTAGTGGTTTTTGGTGTTTAGATGGCAGAAACATCAATAATTTCTTTCTTTTTTCTTTTTTTTCTATTATGTAAAAATACGGATACATCTGGACATAAACAAACTTTCTTAATGGAATTTAGCAGAGTTCCTGAAAAATGTTTAAATAATTGAAGTAACCTTCAGTTACATGGAAAAAAGTTGAAATATCCTTCAGTTCTAAAGAAAGGGAATTGTTTAATGGACATGTATTGACTTCATCTTTGTACTCTGTGAAGCTGCAAGTCTTTGTTCCTGTCTTTTACTTTTGAATGAGTCCTGTCTTGGTGGATTGTGTGACAGAAATATAGAAGCCTTAAAATTGGATTCGCAAGTTTTCCTTTAACTGAAAGACTTTTAATCTACCATGGGTTGTATTGGGAAAATACATTTGAAACTAAAAAAACTATTCTATGAATATTCTGGAATTGGTTATACGATTTAATACTAGTAAGTTATGAAAACTTGACTTTTTACACAATTGATTTACAGGTTACTGAAGTGAATATTTTCGTAAGGGTGTTCACATATTGTCTCTTATACCTCTCTTCATATTGATGCCTTATTTGGGACTACCTAAAAGAGAGAGACTTGACAAAGATCAAAAGGTTAAAAAGCGGTGGTGTTTATTTGAAGGCCTTCAGGTACATCCAGGGCAGTCAAAGCTTGCTCGGGGGGGGGCGGGGCCTACACCCCAAGAGGACCCCCTGGGGTCCTCTCCCCAAGATAGACCACCCAAGATGGATGACTGGTCATGAGTTTTCCATACTTTTATAAGTTTGGTCCATTAGCATATTGGGGCTAGCTCTTCCAATTACAGCCCCAGGTAATGAAGTAATTACCCCCAAGTATTCCTGCCTTCACCAACGGTTGTTTACAGATCTTGGGCCTGAAGCAGTAAGGTGACCTTGAAGTTCAGGCCTGAAGATGGATTGTTTTGTCTAGAAGCAGTAGCTAACACTTTTATATGGGCTTTAGAGTTACACACTAAGAATTGCAGGGTTACAAGCATATGAAAAGTATAAAAGCCAAAATCCTAAGGCATCAATGTGCTTTGTGAGTCCACTTTGATAACCATTTAAATTCATGTGGCAGTATTGTTAATATACTTAAGAAGTGTAATGAGATTAAATAAATAAAAAAGTGGAAAAAAAGAGATTTATTTTAGGCTATTTTTTAATTCTTCCTTTCAAGAAAATTCTTACCCTTACAGACAAAATTCTAATCTTTAACATTATTTTCCTTTGCTATGCCTTTCTTTGTCATAATGTATACTTTGACTATCTTATCATTCTTCAGTGATTTTTATTTCTGGCACTGTAGAGAGAAGGAGGTTAGTCCAGGAATCCATCAGCTAGGCAGAACAACTGGTCAGGATTCCCGTATACACCCTGAATGGTCATTCACTCTCTTGTAGCTTCTACAAAAAATTCTGTAGGCCAAAATTCTCTTATCTGATGTTTGCATGAGTTCCACTGACTTTTATGGGAGGTTTGAACAAAAATGAAGGTGTGGATTTGGCTCATTTAACACAATATTTAGAACACTTCTGATAAAATTTAGCTGCTGAATATGCACCAAACTTTACAAAGCTCAATATCTCATCCATATTGTATATTGCTTTACTGCCAAATCCTGTTCTTTAAGTAGAATGAAACTATCAAAGAACCATCTGTAGATATAAATATTTGGATACCTCTCAAACACATTCTTTATTCAGTGTTGCCAATGGCAGTGATCGTTTTGACAAAACTGGCACTTAACCAACAGGTGTAGTGGAACTGGAGCACAATTCCACAGATAAAAACCAAAACTGTTACAGTCAGTATTCATAAATTTTCTAAAACTGCCACTACAGGTGACAAAATTTTAACCATGTTACTCTTAAAGAGAGTGTATTATAAAATAATCTCAGCAAATAGAAGTGACAAATGATGCAAGTTCAAGCTCTGGCTCAATAAATGGACTTTTTCTTATCATCTACATCTCTACAGTGTGTAACTCCTGTACAGAATTATCAGTGTGATCTAACTTGATAAGATGTGTATATCACATTTATATCTTATACCTATTGGAGACTACATAATTTTTTCCATTGGATTTCCATTAGATGAGTAGTCTATACAGCAAATGATTTTTTTCTGGCTAGTTATATATCAACGGTTTGTTAATTAGTCTTGAGAGAAAATGTATTTTTGTAATATCTGGTAATAACAGTGCATAATATCCAGCATAATGTAACATTAAATATAAAAAAGCATGAGCCAATAAAAAAAATTTTGAAATATCTGAGGGACAAGAAGGTGATTGCAAGCCATCAGCACGGATTATGAAGGGGAAATCAACCAATCTGATTGCTTTCTATGAAGATATGACTGGCTCAGCAGATGAAGGAAGAGCAGTGGATATTGTTTACCTTGACTTTAGTAAGGACCTGGCTCCCATAACTTCTTCCTCATTTCAAATTGATACTAGACACTAGACATTGTGTCCAGTACCAATTGTACTAGACACTGAGGCATCATAGATAGTGAGGTGGATTGAAAGTCAGCTGAACTGAATATAAGAAAAATCTTTTTTAGTATGACATTGATCAAACACTGGAACAGATGTCCCTTCCAACCTCGGCTGTTCTGTGATTCTGTGACTGTGTGAAGGACTTTTTCATCCATCTGTTGCCTACCTAATATTGAATTTAGATACTGATATAGTAATTTTCACTTACTCAGTTTTGCTGAACATGCTGTTTTCTTGACAGTAGTAATACTTGAAGCATAAGCTTCTGCCCTACTGCCTGATTGAAGTACTTCCAAAGGTCGTGCACAAGATGGTCAGGAGAGACTGGCTGAGGTTTTCATCAGAACATCATTACAGAGCAAAGAGACAGTAAATTAAATGCAACAGTGTTTTCCATATTTGTCTACGATTAAAAGGAAAGCCCTGTTTCTGTGACTTTATACCATTGTCATGTAATATATATAATGTGATACTGCTTGTGTTTCCTCATTGGTTGAGTGCACAAATGATTCTGGCATTAATATTTTACACTTAACTTTCAAATTGCTTTCCCAAACATCCAGAGCTCTGGAAATTGCTTTTCTGCAATTGTTGAGCTGGTAAATTTAACCACAAGGCTCCTCAAGAGAAATAAATGCAAAGGTTTGTAAGTATATCTGAAATGCATTAGCTTCTGTGAATTTTTGCATACAGCTCTCCATTCCCCATTCTGCCCTACTAAATTTCATAATTGTATTAGATAGACATATTTTCATAATTTTATATTGAGCAAAATTACTTTTCTTCTTCATGCCTGGCCCCTCAATACTTTTCTTGAACCTTCTTGCAGATAAAAATATCTACCTGGGATATTTACTGACACAGATTCTGGGAGACATTAAAATCTGACTTCAGGTTCTGGCAGCTGTCGCAACAGAACCTTCCAGCATATCCTGGATGTTGGGTTTGAAGCTGCTCCTATTAAAACAAAAATAAAATTAAAAAATTACCCCAGACCCCTGATAAATTAATTTGTATTGTTGTAACCTAAATTTCTTGATACATAGTATTTTAAACAAAACCATCAGATTCACTGGGTGTCCATTGTCATAGAATTTGAGTAGACAGCTGATGGTTTCAGAACATCTACTTCAGTGAAAACTTATTCATCTTCAAGTGTACCAAAGCCAGACAACTTGTAATGGTGTTCTCAAGTCAATGTTACTCGGTGCACAAAACCTCTGCAATTTTGAGATGAGAAATACAAAATGGGTTGTGCTTGTCTTATTAATTTTCCATATGAAAGGTGAAATGGTGCTACACTTTACAAGTTTTTTAATTACGTATTTTTTTGTCAAGTGCGTAAAAATTATCACCTCAGTGTGTAGTCAGTAGAGTGTAGCTCTGTAGAGTAAAGCAGATTCTCTTAGGAGAATAATAAGGATTATAATGTGGATAATGAGGACTCCAAAGAGGATAAACTTTTTTAAGTTGGGGGCTTGCATCTTGTTAAGACTTCTAGAATCATATTTACGAAATCTCTCATGTACTTCTGAACATGAACTACAATTTCCAGGCAGTTTGCCTGCTGAAGCCCAGCTGTCCCTACTTTTATGGAAACTCTTTGTTTTCTGACAGAGAAATAATTTAATTTAAAACTGAATCTTCATATATGCTATGTGATCCTCCTGATCACTATAAAGAGGGAAAGAAACAGCTATTTATTTTATGAAAGCATACAAAAATACTGGATGTAAAGAGTTGGTTTAGTTAATACATTTTATTCAAATTAATTCAGTGAAGGAATAATAAATATTAATTTTATCCTTTCCCACTGCCACCAAAATGTAAATGCAACTAGTTATGGCCTTCTAAATGCAATTATTAATCAGTTTTGTTGCCACATGTTATTTATATCCAGATGTATGTAAATGTTCAGGTTTGTTTCCCAGATGGGTTTCATTAAGTTACAGCAATCACACAAGTTGGACAAAGCATGGGTCTGTGCTCTCTTATGCATATACAAATACACAAATATTCCAAAAGAAAAAAAACCCAAATGAGCAAAGTAAACACACAGATGTGCATATGAGTGTATAGATACATACCACATACATGAAATACCCAGACAACTTGTACTAAAATAATATCCAAGAGCTGGAATAGACCAGAGAGACCAATAATGCTCTAGGACATTTTGTTATGCTATCTGTTCCTTCTCTTTTGCTTTGCTCCTTTAACAAAAATTTGAGGTTTTACTATTTTTGTGGGGGAGACAGTGTATTTAGACACCATCACAATTGTTTGTCCTTATTCTTCACAGACTATTTAGATAAGAATCTATCTTCTCATAAAATATTTTAAACATTGTTCCATATTAAAATAATGCATTTCCACCATACACTCCATCAAGAAAATGCTTTGTGCAAGTCACATGAATTATGGTGTATTCAACATACTTCTTCTCCAAATGCACCTAACATAATTTATACCCATGAAATTAAAGCATCTTAAACTTTTAAACTTCAAAAGTTTTCTTTCAACTTTATCCAAGCAAGCCTGCTGACTGTGGTACTATAACATAAGGTTAAGAGTAAAACTTGGTCTGACATTTTTATCATTTGTTCTATTTTGAAAAGGTACATGTGAATGTACTCCTTTTATATATTTCACAGCTTCCTTGATTCCAGCCAGTGAAAAACTACCTACTGAAATTTGGCTCATTACACTCCAAAACTGCTTTAAAAAGTTCAGCCACTGTGGTAGGTCAGAGACAGTTACTACATCCTCTGGTAAGCTTCTGTAACAAGCTTTCAATTTATTACCTCCTATAGGCTCCTAATTTCTATAGAATTATAGAACAGTCTATAATTCTACAGTATTAAGCTGTAGTTTAAGTTAAGATTATCTTGAAACTCTCTGCGTAAAGATGGCAATCTCTCAAAAGTTTTGCATTATTGTGATGATTGAAGTCTCAGGATGAAATACTGGGAAGTTATTCAGTGGCTGCAGTCTTAAAGATGTTGCATTATAGAACTATCTTAGGTGTTCAGCTCTTGTGCTTAACACAGCTGAGATGATTTACCAAAAAAAAAAAAAAAAAGAAAACGGGGTTCATAATTAGCTATGAGTGAAATAAGTATGGATTCATTGTCAGAAAAAAATAACCATAGTATAATTATTTGATCTCTTCTGCAAGCAAGAAACTTTCTGACACAGTCATTCTATCAGTAACTATAAAAGATGGATATTTTGGCAAATGGTTCCATAAATTTGCTTAGCCTCAAGGAATTATTTTTGTATTTAAAGTTTGTAGGAAATTGGTCTCTAACCATGTACTCAAGTGCTAAAAAAAGCATTTAAAATCCAATTGCCGACAAGGGATGACTAAGGATTTGTTGCCAGCTTTTAGCACACAAAATGTTTTTGCACAAGAGAAGAAATGAGTCAAAGGTTAGGAAAACTTATTACCCTTCATAGAAACCCAACAGGTTTTTTACAGCTTTTAATCAAAACCAAAATAATGGACCAGATATGAGTACAATAGAGCTGGTGTGACTGTACAAAGAACTGGTGGGTAATCTCCACTGAGACTTCATTCCTCAGGATGAATCTCAGCTACACAGGAATTCATAGTTCAGTACTGAAATTTATAATAAACTTTTGCTTCTTTTAACTCATAAAAAAAGAAAACAAAAGAAACACTCTCTGAAAGATTTGGAAGCTAGTACTGAGCTATATAGTGAAGGATAAAATGAGTAGAGGCTAGAATTTCATCCAAGCCAAACCTTGCAGTTGGCTACCCCCAAAAGAATTTCAGACTTAGCTCACAGTGGCAGCTCTGGAACTGTCTCCGGCTTCTTAGTGTGTCCCAGCAGCCTGCTGACCTGTGCACCCACTGAACATTTCTCAGTATACTTGTTCTTACATCCCAAGGGACAACCCCACACATTTCTTGTACGTTCTGGTTGTACCATGGAAGGACCTACCTCTCACTACCTGACCTCATGTGCTGATCACTTTTCATTAGGGACAACACATGGACAAGGAATGGCCCTGCACTTTAGGTGAAAGATGTGCTTGCTCATAAGCACCTGGTTCCCTGGGCCTGGGTGCAGGGCTCGCTCCCTTTGTTGCTCTTTATCAGTGGCATTTGTTGCTATTTATCTCCTGTAATGAGAAAAATGAAACTGGCAAGGCCTATGGTTGAATACATGTTGCCTTTGGCAGTTGCAGGCAATGAAAGGAATCAAGTATTAGAAGAGTTATGAAATCGTTAAGAGATGGCCTCAAGAGACAGTTACATTTTTCCTCTTTTCTATTTTGTTCTTGTGGTAATGACTAATCAGGTAGTAGTCACAAAAAAGACAAAATGTATTGATTTATACTTGATCTGGCCCGCTCCATCCATTGGGAACTTCAATATTTTAGAGCTGTAAGAAAAAGCTTTTTCCTAAAAATGACCAGCCCACAGAGGTTTGCTTTGCGATATTTGTGCCTGGATAGAATGACTATATTAAATTCAACCTTGTAAAGCTCCATCTTTCTGGGAAAACATGAGTATTGCCTAATCAGCTTCCAATTTTGAACTAAGAAAAGAGTTTTGGAGCTTGAGGTGCAACTCCCGTTTTTAATTTCTTAACCTTAAATTTCAAGTATCTTCTGTTTTAATGCAATCTATTTTTTTCTCACATGCCATTTTTTTATCTGTCTCATTACACTGTTTTGAAACTCTTCATTCATCATCATCTGTAACATTAGTTTCATTTCCTAAGAAATTGTTGACATCTGTTTAAACACTGATACTTTGCCAGTTACATAGATATTTAACTCAAGCTTGTTATTGTGTCAAATATACTATGTCTTGAAAGGATACCAGCTTTAAGGATTAATTATAACTTTTTAAGCACTGATGTATTAGCATGAGAAGGAAGCATTTGTCCCCATATCGTTTCCACACAAGAAGTCAGGTTGAAGTTCAGTGAAACTGCCACAAAACCAGATGAGACTAGCTAAAGTTCCCAAGGTGTCTGCCACCCCAAAGAAGGAATACATGGACTGAGTAGACCGAAAGATTTGTTGTATTTGTAAATCAGTTCATTTTTTGAGGACATTGCTGGGGACCTGATTCAGCACCCACTGTGATTAATATGAATTAATCTTTTTATTTTAATGGATTTTTGATTAAGTATTAGGACAGCTGAAATACTAAATATCCCAAAGCCTTTGACAAAGGAAAATGTCTTTCACCCCTCATGTTTTAAGTATCACCTTCAGGCAGTAAGAAATGCCTGAAGCTATTTAAGAATTCACGAAGATAATGTATTTAAATGTGTCATCTTTTCTTAACTTCTCATGTTGTATTCTTTAAAAGACAGAATAAAGATAAAAATTATTGTCAAACAAATCATGTGTTGGAAAACTTCATAGTAAAAGTGTGGGCATTTTATGTTTAATTTATTTTTTCTGACCAGACTTGAATAGTTTTCTTTTCAAAGCTGATATATGCAGTTTCTTTCTTACATTAGCATGATAATACTGTATTTCTAAGTTAAAAAAAGAAAAGAGAAAAAAAAAAATTTTATTCATTGTTTCTCTGAAGTACTTCTCACTAGCACTTCATATATGTATTTGTTTGTGATTAGATGAAATAGAAAAAATCAGGACAAAGACACATAAAGCTTTACATACATGCTAGGTAAAGAGTATACTAGTTTTATGTTTCCTAACTAACCATAAACTGAAGTTGTTGCCTTACAAGTCAGACATTGTAATTAATTGTGTAAGTACTACTTTGTATCAATACAGAATCAGTTCAGGTTCAGTCAATACTATAGATAATCAGATTTAATCTGTCATTTAGCAGTGGAGGTGGGCGGGAATGTGCTAAAGATCATCTAAAGCATCTGCACTCTGAGGTCTCTATCCAACAGCTGAAAAGAAGTAAGGAACAGGGTCATCACTTACCAAACAATTTTCAGTTCGATTCACAGAGCATGTTGGTAGAGGGTTTTTTTTTTCTGTCTCATTACAGAAACAACTCCTCATTAAAACATATCCAAAAGAAGACTGACAAATACTTTTAGAAATTGTTGATACATCACACAGTGATCATGTGTTTGGAGTCATAAAATGTGTGCTCTTGTGACTAGTATGGTTAGATTAAAATCCATTGTAACTGATAGTCTTGTATAGCATAAATCACATAGCAACCAATCTTCTGTGGTCCTGACGTCTCGCATTTTCTGTTCCTCTCCTAATTTCTTCTTGTGTTGAATTTCATCATATCTTACTCTGAGATTTTGACAATGTAGATTTTTTGCAAAGAGACAGATTGAAAATGTATGCAAAAAATTTAATGTGGAGAATGGGGCTGAATAGAAGTGAAATAAAAATAATGATATACTTGCAAAATTCGTAGCAAATTAAGATCAATTTCTTTTGCTTTTTTTCAAAGAGTACTTCTGAGCCACTATCATTCAACTCCGGAGTCCTTTTCAGTGTCTCCTTTTTTAACCAAAAACTTAGTTTTGTACTTGACAACAGCTCTTAATCAAGTAGGCAATTAGAGTTTTACTCCACAGACTGTATTTGTTACTCAGAATTAAAACTCATTTGATGGATCACTTCACCCTGATATCATCCAGTCTTCATCCTTCAGCATCATTAATTCTGTTTTGGTGCTACATTTAGAAACAAGGCACGCTAATGTGAAAGCCAGGAGAAGATGTAAAGTGTCTTAGCATTATAGTACACATACATTCATCTGCTCTTGTTTACAATTTTTACTTTTTCTTTGAGCAAATTATGTTTGCATTCATAACTGTTTACATCCCTTACAGGGGTTCTAGAGCCTGACTTCTCAGTCTCCTATAAATCATAAAGCATAAAAATGACTAGCTAGTTTATATTCTCCAGATTGCCAAAAAATTAGTGTGTCCCAGCAGCCTGCTGACCTGTGCACCCACTGAACATTTCTCAGTATACTTGTTCTTACATCCCTTATATTATAAGGATATATAATCCTTATAATAAATTTATTTTTAAAATACTGACTGGTGAAAATCTGGTGTAATATGATTAATTAACTATTATACAGTCATTGCAATTGAGGACAAACTGGAGGAGAAGGCAGTATGCTCGAGGGGACTGCGATTAGTGGCACCAAAAGGGATATGTGATATCTGTGCTTTTGACCTTTCAGCTTGTACTTATTGGTCCTGTATTTCCCAAGACATAGGCTGGTAGCCTCTATTTAACATCTAGGAAGCCCATGAAATAAAGAAATATTGCACATTCGGATGCAAATCAAGATCAAAGGATCATAGAACAATAGAATGTCCTGGGTTGGAAGGGACCTTAAAGATCATCTAGCTTCAACCCCCTCGCTGTGGGCAGGGACACCTTTTACTAGATCAGGTTGCTCAGAGCCACATCTAACCTGGTCTTGAACACTTCTGAGATGGAGCATCCACAACTTCTCTGGGCAACCTGTTCCAGCACCTCACTACCCTCACATTAAAGAATTTTTTTTTAGTATCTAATCTGAACCAAAGCCATTCACCCTTGTCCTGTCGCTAGATGGTCTTGTAAATAGTCTCACCCCAAAGCTTTTTCTTTTTCCAGGTTGAATAAACCCAATTCTCTCAACCTTTTTGCATAGGAAAGGTGCTCCATCCCTCTAATCATCTTGGTGGTCTCCTCTGGACTTGTTCCAACGGGTCCATGTCCTTCCTGTGCTGGGGCCCCAGAGCTGGATGCAGTGCTCCAGATGGGATCTCACCAGAGCAGAGCAGAGGGGCAGAATCCCCTCCCTCACCCTGCTGCCCAAGCTGCTTCGGATGCAGCCCAGGATATGTTTGGTTTCCGGGCTGCCAGTGCACATTGCTGGGTCATGTCCAGCCTCTCCCTCACCAGCTCCCCCAAGTCCTTTTGGGCAGGGCTGTTCTCCATCTGTTCATCCCCAGTTTGGGTTGATACCGGGCGTTGCCCTGACCCAGGTGCAGCACTTTGCACTAGGTCTTGTAAAACCACGGACCGACTTCTCAGGCTTGTCCAGGTCTCTCTGGATGGCATCCCATCCTTCAGGTGTGTCAACTGCAACACTCACCTTGGTGTCATTTCCAAGTTGCCTGAGGCTGTACTCTATCCCTTTGCCTATGCCATTAATGAAGATATTAAATAACATTTGTCGCATCTCAGTAACCTCTTAGTTCTTGCCTTCTGGCCTCAGAGTTATTTTTTCAGCTAGAATAATTTCAAATAAGTAAATTAGAAGCAGAATCTAAAGCAATTGTCTGAGTGTCCAGACCTGAAGACCAAAAGCTTTTTTATTTTACATCTTTCCATATGATTCTCAGCTGCCCTGTTGTAGAAAGCACCTCTTCAGTTGCTGCAACCAGACTCTATTAGCCGATCCTGAAGGATTTGCTTGGTCTGATAAAATTATTATCTTCATACCAAAGTAAGACCTGATGACTGAATCTTGAAAACACCCTTACCATAGTTTTAGTTTCTGTGTGAAATTAACTGTTGTGTCAGCCAGAGGTCGGAGAATTTTTCTCGAACTTCTTTTTCATTATTGTTCTGTCAGAAACAGTTGTGTTTTCATAACTCTTAGTGGCCTGAAATTAGGGATCTACTGTGTTTATTTTAAATATCAACATTGTTTCTAAGTTTATTTTTCCTTACCAGAAAAATGGAGCTACAGTGGTAGCAGCATCCCAGGTAATAAGCTAGCTGGTGTTTGGGAACCTCCTTGGCATTTATGATTAGATTCTCCATAAAGTTTTCAAACATCCTAATGTATCTGCTCTCTATAAAACTAGATCTTGTCTGTCTGTCTCTGGTATATCTAGAAATATCTTCTACTGCTTTGATATGTTAGGGAAGCCTGGTTTTATTTTACCAAGCACAAGGCTCCATATATCTAAAGGATATATTAATAAAGAAGAGAAATTTGACCAATCTAGCCTTACTAAATATTATCACTAAGCTAATTTAACTTTTAGAACTGTATCAAGGGTTTTCTTATTATAAGAAATTTATAAGTAATTTTTGAAAAGAAGAAATAAGAGAAAGCTTTTCCTTCAGTTGTTGCTTTCTTTTGAAAGCAAGACATTCTTTCTATGTTTTTTTTTTGTTTATTTTTCTTTTTATTTACTACCACCTGTTCTTAAAAATCCTGGTGTTTTATATTAGTTGATAATTTTGTCACTATGGATTTCAAACCTGCTAGCCATCTTCCTCTACTTGTAATGCTGAAATGAAAATGTCTAGAAAACAGATTTCCCTGAATCTTTCCAGCATTTTCTATGACAGAAGAGAGGTACAGCACCAAAAAAATTTCTTTCAAAATTTTCAATAATTTGGATTATTTGGCATTTGGATTAGAGCATTACAGGGAATACTAATATGTGCCCACACACAGACAAAAGGGAAGAAAACTTACAATTTTTTTGAAAGATTTGAAGACCTTTACACATCAATATCTGGGATTTAATATTCTAAGCAAATTGCATTTCATTTCATAAATTATAAAATTACTTCTAATATAGATCTATACCTGCAAAAGCAGGTTTTTGCCTGTGCAGTGCTAGACTGCAGTAGATGCACTTGAATAGATGCATTATTGGTATCTGGTCTGTAATTTTATTTTTTTCCCAACAGCTTTCCAAAATTTCTGAGTGTAAACATAGCAATATAAATAATAAAATTCTTTAGTAACCAATATAGTTTGGTGTATTTCTGTACAACTGTGGTTAGATGAGATCTTTAACTCTCTAAGCTGTTTGGATATAAACCAGGCTTGGATAAAAACTCTATAGTTCTGTTATCAAAAAACCAAGAATTAATCAAAATCCCCACTACTGAGCCCTGAAATAAAAGATAGAGTATATAAAGTACAGCAGTATGTTAATGCAGCTGTCTGGGAAGAGATTAGTTTTATCTTTACATGTATGCACTCAGTCATATGCCCAGTAATGGTAAAGGATACAAGTTCACAACATTAATCTTTAGATTCTCAGCTAATATACAACCTTCACCTACAGATGGGTTTATGTTGCTCACCCACTTGCTGAGCAGTGTTAGATTTTGGTTCCAGGATTTGGAAATTGACCCTAGAAGCTATATTACACAGTTTATTTTACGCAAAATGATGGAAGCATTTCATTGCAGAATAAAAAGAGCTCTTAATTTTGTAAACTAGACATATTTCTATTCTTTCAGTATCTCAATTATAATAATTGCTTTAAAAGGTTTTTTTTTCTTTGATTGTCTACATAATACAATTAATGCACTGATAAAAAGCACAGTGTATTTTTATATTTCAGTGACAGAATTTACTCATGTTAAAATTTACTTCAAAATCTTGCCATTTTCCTGGTTGCATCCTGCTTTAAATCACAGAAAATTGCCTGTAGTATTTGAAAGCACAGGTGGCTGGTAAATGATCTGGGTATAAAAACAAACTATGAAGGAAAAATCTATTTTCCCTTGATTACTTTAATTCAGATGGTTTTACTGTGTGGGCAAGAATTGTGAATCCATACCACACAGATAGTTTACTTAGCAGCAATCATCCTTTCTAGAAAATTTTCTTCAAGTAAATGCTTTATGTCTGATGCAGTGCAATAGAAGAAGACACCAGGTGCAAAGAATTTCTGTAATTAGGCCCACGTATCTTTCAATCAGTCTCTAATCGAGTCTCTTGGAAAAGGAAAACATCTTCCAAGTAATTGCAGGTTAAACTTGCAAGATACCAAGAAACACAACCACGCACAAATAACCCAGATTCATGAAACCAATCTTCTTACAATCTGCAGTTTCCACCAAAAATTCACAGTAGCTTGTGGGACAGTATATTTCTGATGGTAAAGTGATTTCTATTATAAATGCATCTTCACATGATAAAATTTTAATAGCTGCAAGGTTATAAAGTGGCTATTTCATTCTTTTCTAGGAGTCCCTGGACTACATAATTTCCCAAACAACATTTTTTTCCAAACCCTTTCCTTGTAGTTCTAGGCAATCTTTCATCATTTTCTACAGTTTAAAATTTAAGTACATATATTCTTTCTTTTTTTTTTTTTTTTCCCTAAGGCAAACAGCCTTGACATTTTTGTTAAGTGTATTTTGAGAATATAAGAGCACGATTGCCCTGTTCATAAACAGGGAAAGAAAAGACAGAAGAACATTCAAATGGAGCTGCTTGCTTCCTCATGAGCCATATATAAGAAAGCATCTACATCTTCCAAGGACTGTCTTGGCTCAACTCTTTAGTTTATGAAATTCGAGACATCACAGCAGGTGTTAATTGCAAACCATTCTGGGATGTTTGCTTTGCGTTACTACACGGATTAAATGGAAGAAACATAACCATGCTAGAAATTTCCAGTCCAGCAAGCCAAAATTTCAGACCATTTACCTGAAGTTTTGTGGCTTCACAGTGTATTGCAAGCCCTCTCTGAGGTTAAATTTACATGTGAAATTTTCATCTTTTATACAGCCATCACAGCTAATTTAAGAAAATTTAATGCTGTGAAGTCTTTTGAAGCAATATCTTTTATATTCTCAAAATTATAAACTATGAAATTACTGTTTTTCTTTGTCCTGTGATCATAATATTTTCAAGACAAGTTAAATGTGTTACATGCTAAGTCATTTGTTATTGGTGTTGTGTCACACCACAGGAAAAATAAATAGAGATTTTGGCTTTATAAGAGATTTATAATCTGCTTCCATTAACTAGAAGCTCTTTGTTTTCATTTTAATTTAATTTATTTGATTTCCTACATTTTAGCAAAATCTCATATTGTCGTTTACTTAGAAATAATAAAGCAGACCTTAGATGTTCTCACATGTGCTTAAAAGTACTCAAGGTTATACTGTCTGTCCAGAAAACTCAAAATTAGGTTTAGTATGGAAATAAGGAAGAACATAGGAATTTGAGCCTTTAAACAGAGGATATACAGACCCTAAATAATTTCAGAAGTATTTGAATATTTCCACAGTCCCTCTTCCTCTCTTGGGAACATGTGCTGCAAAGACTTTCCCTTAAGGAATTTCTTACAGACCAGCTCTGTTAAACACGCTCCAGAGGAGACACTGAAAGACAGGATGACTGTTTTCTATATTCTTGAATAAGGTTTGTCATTTAACTGCAAAGCAACTCCTCTTCCCTTGCAATACTTTTATTTACGTCTTTAGTGCCCCAGAAAAACCGAAGATATGAGAGACTTCAGTTCTGAAGCAGTGCAGCTTTGCCCTGTGGCCTTTCCAGCTGTACCAGACCACTCTTACTGATAGAGTGCTCCACAATACAGGTTTACAAACTGTTTGCCTTAAAATCATCCCTTTCTTCTGCTGTCAGTGAACTTAAGGACTGAGTTACTGAAAGATGTTCAGCACATGCAGCTCTTGTGAAGTCAGCACTCTACATTTTAGAGGAATAAAATGTATCAGAGGACAGAGGCTTCCTTTTCCCCTACCTAACCTTGGTTACCAGAAAAAGCCTCACACATTGTGCTTAAATGCAAGATGGGTTATATTCTTGTTTTGGGGTTTTTGTGTAATGTTTTCCATTTTGCCGTGTACCACCAGAGTAACTTCATGTGGAAGCTCAGAAGAGAAGTGGTAACCATACTTCTGAACAAAATCTTATTATGGTAACCTGATGTTACTTCCCTATTTTTTTTATAAAATGTGAGCCTTTCAATTGCCAGTATCTTATTCAGGGCTTCAAAAGTGAGGTAAAAGCTTCTGGAGGCACAGAAAAATTGAGAAACAATTTCATGAAGACTAGAGCTGTGGTTTTCTGTACACTGGTGACATCTCTCCTAGATGCCTGAGTCAGCCATTTGAAAATTTCCTCTGTCTGGAGTAAGTAAAACTTCTAAAACTTTGAGTCTAACCTGACAGGAAGTCTGAATTTCCTCTATTTCGTAGCATACAGCTTTATAGTTATTCTTGGGATAGCTACTTGATGAAATGTGCTCCTAAAAAAGATAAAGGCATAAGTGTCTTGATTTGATCCTGGAGCCAGCAGGCTGTATCAGGCAAGACAGAACAGCAGGAAGCTTCTCTGTCCAATGCTTAAAGAAAATGGGTTTGTTTGCTTAACGGATCATCTGGGGTCCATTTGGAATGCCCTTGGAATTATGCTCTGTTCCCTTGTCAAGGAGACTGATGCTGCTGAAAAAGCTGTGTTGGTCCAATGAAAAATACACCTTCCACTGACAAAATTTTTCATTTCATTTTGCTTTTTTGAGTATCTAGAGTTTCATCTGTATTTCATATAACCAAGAATTATGTTGTACTTGAGTCCCAACAGTATTTTAGAGCTTCAGTGATCTCTTTCCAGACAGAAATTTAGCAGAATAGTATTTAAAGGCAAAGGTAACTTTGAAAGCCTATCTGAAAAGCACTGCATTTCACAGCCTCTCAAATAAGGAGAATGACTTTTTCTTAAGCAATATACATGTTTGAAAGGATATTTACAAAACACAAGGAACTAATTTACTCTTTAAATAACTACAAAAGTGACATAAAGAGAAAAAAGGACATTTTAAAGTTATCTTTATAAAGAGGTTTAATGAGTTTTAATGAAATCATACCTCCTTCCTGCTACCATGAATTGTCCAAAAACTTTGTAGAGATACTATCCTTACCACAGTTTCACTTATTCTATCTTTGGAGGGATAGTAAAATAATTAAAGATTCAGAAATAAATGATATTATTAACATTACATTAGTTTCCTAATATACAAGATCTTAAGAAATTAAAATTAGTTTGTTGGGAAGATTTCAACCATCCCTCCTGAACTAAATTTTCACCCTCATTCATCTGTTTTGATGCAAATGCATCAAGTGCAGGCTATTCAAAGAATATAAGCTTCATAAGCCTTCTAGAACGAAAGAGTCTGTTGGATAGATAGTGGTAAGATTTTTATGTGGACATAGATATGCTGTAGCAACTTATTGTTTGCAGAGATACCAGATGAAGATGCCTCTACTGGGAGAGACTTTTGTACAGATTTCTCAGATGACACTCATAGCTTTTTTTCGAGATCAGGAAGTAATTGTAGACAGAGTCTACTAGGTCTCGCTCCTATCAGTTCACTAGGTTTTGCATTACACTACTTTTGGTCTGTGAAATGTAAACCAGCAACACAAGTTATAGAAAAAGTCAATTATAGAAGTTAAAGCAGGGGAAAAATCCAGGATGCCGCTTGTGAGAGCCTTTGTGTGGGTCCAATTAACATTCCTGAACATGAAAACAAAGCTAAAACATTAGGCAACATCAATACCTCCAGTACTTCTTCCATATGCTGTTTTGGCTTTTAAACATTGGATGTGACAATCTGTTCAGACGCAGCATACGGTTCAGTGTAAACACAGCGCTTAAAGCAAAGCTTTAAACTTATGATTTCTCTTTGAAGCGAACAATGTGCTCATAAGTGAATTAGATACTTACATATTCTGTGTGAGTTTCTGAGCAACCCTCCATGTTTAGATCCAAAGACAACATTCTCACAGAGCTTTCCATCACAGCATTCCATCAGAGAGGGAAACCATGTGCACTTCAACCACGTTTTTGGATCAAACCTCTGAATGAGCCTATCTGGAGGACACTTCAGAAACATCTTGGACTTGCTAAAGACAATGTGTGACTCCAAATGATGTCAATGTAGAACGGGCTTAACTGTCAATTTTGTAAAGACCTATTTGCTGAATTTTATAATTTAAAGTTATAGAGCTGTATTTATTCCTCCCCCAACACATACCCCTCAGGATCCTCCTGAGGGTGCAGTACGGATAAATACAGAAATACTTTGCTACATGAACAATATAGTATAATCATGCTTAAAGAGAAATAAACCAAAATAGGACAAGCCAGAAAAAGCACAAAAATGTGCTTCTGTATACCAACAGTCTTCCTACTCTTTTCTTTGTTTTAATTTTAAGGAAGGAGGCCTTTGAGAAGGAGCTTTTTATTCATTTTCTGTACAACATCTAATATTATATGGCCCAAGTGTCTTTCCCATCAGGAATTCCTGAAATGAAACTAATAATAAATACTTTGCTAAAAATTTATATATTAAAAAAAAAGAGAAGTAATGCATACTAAAACAAAAGCAGCCTTTCTTCTTATTTTTTAAATGCACCAATAAAACAATGCATTGTTCAGGATTCTATATTTTGCTTTAGTTTTTCCACCATAGTAGGATAAAATGTCCAGGGATACAGATTAGTACGCATGTGGAAGCACTGAAATATAATTTATTTTTAAGGCAACTACCTTAGTTTTTGTAACTCACTTAGGAATCTGTGTAAAGGTTTTGCATGCATTAAATTATTTTTTCACATTTCATTCAACCCACAGCGGGACAATCAGCTTCAGGTTTCAGCTATGATTCAGTCTTGATCACAGCACATTATTAAACCCACACAACCATCATTTGCTTTTCTTTCTCCAGCTATAGATGATTGGGTTGCTTGCAGCTTTCTTAATTAAAAATCTGCTTATTTTGACTGGACTTAGGTTAAGAAGATTAAAGGATATGATGAATATACAACTTATGACTGAAATGGAAAGTTATCTGGGAAGTAAAATAGAAGTGAAATATAAGATTACATTCTGCAAATGTAACCTGGTACAGCACAGGCCACATTTTCAATGGAAACTTTATTGCTGACTTTATACAGCTACCTTTATATTTGCACAACATGTTGACCAATTCAAGGTATTATATGTGCATCTAGACAGCATAGAAAACAGCATGGATACAGAGACCAACTGCATGCTTCAGCAGCAGATTTTGAAAAGCAGCTTCTGTATTCAACTTAGTTACAGAGTCAGCCCAACTAGCTTTTACCAGCAACTGACATTTTACAATCTCATCCTCCTGCTTTTATGAGAAGTTAGTCGAGATAGTAGTGGATTAAAACACAAATATCTGTTCCATTATGCCAACTGAACATGGTCCAGACAGCATGCCTAATGCATAAAAAAAGGGAGTACACTGTTTGTAATTCCCTTCGAAAAAAGAAAAGTAACGTATGGATATGTATTTTATTCAGCATTCCTTTTTTATCCACAAGAACAGAGGAAAAACCATAGCAAGTCGCTAATAAGACTGAGCACACAAATGCATGGGATAGCGAGTATTGGTCCTCTCTGAAGCCATATGGAAAGACTGAATGAAGACAATGAAGAGACTAAGTCGCACTTTCCTTTGTTAAGTACTTGTGCTTTATGTGTGGGACATGTGAATTCATAACTCTCTTCTGCTAGAAAATATTAAATCTGGTGAGAGCACACAGCAGAACTTATCAATGTCCTGGAGTAACTCAGGGATGGATTTGTCTTCACCTGCTGTCTGTCCTTCTTGCTAACCCTGTTGTAGTGTATTTGAACTCTTAAATATCTCCTACAGAAAAAAACCAGTTTTGCACGTGGGCAGTTTATTGTTTTCAACTGTATTCTCAACTACAGTTAGGATAAAACAGGTGGATTTATGACAAAAATTACTAAATAGTCAAGATAGTAAAGACCTCTGAAAGGGACTCCTCTACTTGATATGGGAGGCTTCTTGTTGGTTTCAGTTTTTTCCTAGGAACAAAAGCTAGGATAAGATATAAATATGTCACTACACACTTTTTATGCAGATATAAAATTTTTAAAGTTAAAAGTTTGTATAACTTTATGTCAAGAACAGGTACCACCTTGATTAAATTGGGAAGACAGACTGAATAATGAGATGGGTATTTAAAATTTTGCCCTATTTGCATAAAATAAATGGTGACTTAGACAATAAGAGCAAATGGATATGTAAAAAAATACTACCTTGGATCACAGATTTTGGATAACCAACAGATGTGAATCAGATCTTCATTAAAATCATTGGTAAAAGAAGCTGCTGATCAGCAGGAAGAGGATGGTCTTTTCAGTAGCAGGTGCTACTATTTAGAATTCCATCACTGACTGCTGTTATGAAAACAGCTGCTATAGTATGAGATACCAGCAAGAACTAGGGACAAATGGGGACAACTGGGCTTCTGTTTGTGAAAAGAAACACTTGATTTCTGAATTTTATGTGCCCTCTTCTTTTCCTATCTCCTCTTCAATTTGAGTAATGAGCCAGATGGAATTGTGTCATGAATCACTAGTGGGATTGCATTGACCTACATCTACAGCATTAAACAGAAAGTGTTAGAAATGTTTGAAGATTCAAGCACATTTGATGTGCTATAAAGATGGTCACATTATTATAGAAGGAAAATTGCTAGGAAGTAAGATGAAAACTCCACATTTCTAATTGAAATAAAGAGATACAAATGCAATGCTGAAACCTCTAAGCTAAATCTACATAGAAATAGTGTAGAAAGAGTTCATTTGGAGAAAATAGGTCATTGAAGGTGGTTTATTTTTCTTTCAAATTATTCATAGCACAAGTTTGTATTTGTTTTTATTTTTATTATGCATTCCAGGTACAGCAAATATATATTGTGTGCTGTGCAGATGCTGGGTATTCTCCCTTCGAGAATTTTACTGGCAACAACTGAAACATGCTGCATGGCAGTTTAGATTTATATGATTTATACTTTTAAACTTTCATCCAAGAGATGCATTCCCATTCTTCACACATACACGGCAGCTTATTGCTGCCTCTTCACAGCTTCCTTGCTTATGCTAGAAAAGCTTTCACCACCCATGGAACGTGAGTAGTTCAGCACAGTGCCCTGTGTTTAAAATTCCTGTAGAGTGCTAGCAGTTCTTAGGAGCAGCACTGCAGACAACATCATAGCTTTGATGGTTAAACTGCTGTAACTAAGATGATGAGATATATGGGCCCACATGCATTACAGCACATACCAGCATTCTGTGAATGTTTCTAAAAGTCAAAAGAATGTTTGTGGAGGCCTGTGGGCTTCAACTCTCCTTAATCTGGAGTTGCAAGAAAAGAAAGTCAGAGACTGATATAGCTAATGTTCAGTTGTTTACTGTTGGCAGATTATTTTGAGCTTTGGGATTACATAGACGCTAAGTGCTCCAGATCATTGCATCAATCAGAAACACTCTTCTTGTCATATTGGAGTTTTACTTAATTAAGAATCTCCCACATAAGGAAACATAATATTATCCCTGGAAAATGAAACTGCAATACAAGTCGAGCAAAAATGACACGACAATGAATTTCCAAGTATATTCTGATTTTTGTGGATTTTAGCCACTAAATGGATTATACTAGGTTTTACTCTGAAATAAATATTACAATAATGATGAATTTAAGTGTACCTCAGCATCACACTTAATTTTTTAAAAAATATCAGTATGAAAACTTAGAAGTTTGCTACTCTCGGGCTGGTGATAAATGAACTCGTGTAACACTGCCGAAGGTGGTTCATCTTAGCTGTGAATGTAGGTATGTAATGACATCTGGGTAGCACATTACTGTGTAACACGCAGAATACTAATCTAGATGGAAGTTGCTGCTGAAAATTTTAAAAGCAAATGAATTGATTTATTCACTTTATGAAGGACTAAATATGTGAATGCTAATTCTTTTTAAAATGTTTTAAATAAGTTCTAATTCCTACCAGGGGAGAAAAGCTACATTTGAATTCTAATCTTTTTCACAGAGTCACGGAATCACAGAATTACAGAATGGGTAAGGCTGGAAGGGTCCAGAGCAGGTCTTCTGGTCCAACCTCCCTGCTCAAGCAGGGTCTTTCAGATCTGTCTTGCCAAAGCTTAATAATGGAACACAATTTTTTTGTCAAAATTTCAGCCTCTGTATTAAAAGTTAAAGTCCACAGGAAAATCTGTTTTTTCTAAAAAAACCCTTAAAGCCACCGTGACGGGACAGAGTCTAATGATCTAGATATTTATTTATTGAAAATTTTTCATGGATCATAACTGTAAAGGTTATGGTACTTTAAAAATTATTCAAAATTGAAAACTATTTATTTTAAATTGTTTACATCTAGCTGTCCTAATGAAGTCCTGGTATGAAGACTAATGTTGCAATTTTCACTTTTAGGGGACCTATAAATGAAGTTCCCACAATTTTTAATTTTTTTTGCTGTGGATTTCACCATTTCATAAGATTGCAGTAAAGAGAACAGCAAATACATGGACATGGCAAAGTGAGCACACTTTGTGAGATTTTTTTTTTTTTAAAGTACCTAAACTACTGAGACATTTCTTTTCTTCAAAGTTGGCTACCTAAGGGCCTCTAAAAATGTATCTCCAAATCCCTTAGGCAGATTTTAACATTTAATTATCCACTTTGCATTTCCCATTACACTTCAACCTTTTAAAAATAAAAAATATGTAAAGCAATCCTAACACTAACAAAAAAATAAACAAAATCATTCTTCTAAAAGCCTTCAGAAAACTCTCTCCCTGAACTTCAGAGCAGTCGCAGTAGTTTCTGTGTATAATTATCATTTCTGTAATCACAACTTCATATTTCCATATTAGCAAAGTTGTACCACAGATTCAACCTTTATTTTGAAATTTTTTGTAATATTGTTAGATCCCATTCAAATTAATAAAATTGGAATAATAGCCAGTATTCTGAATGTAATAGTTGAAATAATTTCTTTATGAATCTATAGCATATGTCAAAACAATATTCTTGGTTACCTTTTAATATATATATCTTAGGAATTCTTGTGTCTGACCACGAAAAAATATTGAACATATACCAGAAGTCAAATCATAGGCTATATATCAAAAATACATGGACAAATATGTTTTTAAAAGAGCTGTCCTATATAATTAAGAAATAGTGTGTTATATTTACTGAAAGCATATGTTTCCGTTTTCTGTGAGCATTTTAAGAAAAGTTTGGGAAATTCAAATAACAGCTCTTTCTTCTCTTCTAGTGTATGGTTGAATAATTATGTGATGTTCTGTTTCTTCTATGCCTTTTCACTCAGAAAATTTTGCTGGTTGCAACAGTATATGAGTAAGAGATGCTTTGTGGCTGACTGCAACAAATTCTTTTACTTTATCATAATATTAGCATGGGCAAAATTAATGGTCCTTTATTTCATGCTCCAAGACAAACAACCTTGTAATGACAAGTATTTAAATAAAAAATGATAGATTATACTTTTGTTGTAATTCTTTGAAGGGTATTAAAACTTTTAGCAACCGACTGTAATCAGTTATTCCTTCAACATCACAAATTTCAATTTCATGGAAAAGTGGTCTGTTAAAGATGCTTGTTTCACTGATCAATTTTTAACTTCCCTGGATGTTTTAGTGTGCTTAATATAACTTTTATTTCATTGTAAAATGTAAGATATTCCATATTTATTGATAACAAAATAGGTATTGTTAATCACATAGTGAATTATTTAGCCAACTTTTCTTCTTTACTTGGTTACATTGTGTTTTATTCAGAGGTTTTCTTCTTATAACAGGCATAACAGAAGGATCTGTGTGACTATCTTCGGTTCTTAATGCTTACTGCCTGGTGTATTATTTTAAAGCAGTTTGTTTTAGTATACTATGAGCTATGTCAGCCAGAAAGCTGCCGAATATTAGGTTTATCCACTTGTTTTATGGGCATTGCCTCTGGTATCAGGATAAAAGTTAGCTGGTGGAAGTAACACCTTAAACCACTGTAATTAACACGAAGTAAATTGCTAAAATGATTGCAAGAAATATAAAGCTCTTTAGGCTTATAATTCTGGTTATTCTTTTTCTCCTGGTATATCAGTCATACTAATGATACATTAATTGTTTTCTTCAGAATTCCAGATGCTTTTGATATATATGGAACTTAGTTGCTCCTCTTTTTCCAAACTATCCTTTACATTATTATTTTTTTAAATCAATCTCTTATCTTTATTATTCCTGTGATTTATTTTATGTCATGTTAAATGTCTCAAAGATGTAGTCAGACTTTTGAACTACTTTCTAGGTTGTTTTTGACCAGGGGGAGATAATAGACACCCTGATGTATCTGAGTCATAGAAAACGATCTAGATAGATATGACTGTGCACATGTGGGTTACAAATGCCTTTGTGGGAGGCACTTGAAAACTGTCAGATATCCAAGGTTATCTCAAACGGCATTAGTTAAATATCTGGGTCAAAATATTTCAGTCCAGACTCTCTAGCATAATGGTTATGGAACATCAAGAAAATTCCTCGGTCTTTGCTCACTATTTTGCACTAAATATTATACAAAACCCACACACACCAAACCAAAGAAACAGAAAAAAAGGCCAAAACAGACTAAACTAAATTTGCATAGTGGTGTTCGAGGAGAATGAAAAGTTAGGTCTGAATTCTCTAAAAGAGGGGAGAGAACAGAAATTAGGAATGCCATTCTTTGAACAAGTGCTGTAAACCATAGGAATGGGTGACCAGGAAGTGAAAAGAGAGGGCACAGCAGTCTGCAATTATTTTTTTACACCTTGCAAATACCCAGCTGTCAAACGTTCTTCAAAACTGCTGGATCCAACAGCAGCTTTTTAACAGAACATAACAGTTTGTCAGATAGAGCCTCAGGTATGATTTCTGGGTGTTTTTAGGTAGATACTGATGCCTAAAATTAGGAGTACCTGAAACAGAGACTGAACAAAGTTAGTGGATAAAAGTATGAATTTATTGAAGGCCTTCGAGTGGTACACCTCTTGGTGGTACACCGAGTGGTACACCTCTGGTACAGAGCCTTGCCGATGCTAGGCTAGAACCAAGATGGACCCTGATCACGAGTTTCCCCCCCAGATATAGGTTTGGTACATTTTCTCATCAGAAGTTAATTGTCCAATTACAGTTCCAGGGAATGAAGTAAAATTCCCCCATTCACCCCCTCCCAATTCACTTTTGTTTATACTTAGGCCTAGGATAGTGACCTTGTTTTCCAGGCCTAGAAGGAATGTTTTGTCTAACAAGAATGTGAAGATCTTACTTAGCACATAATATGGAGTTCAGAATTACACACTAGTACAGCGCAGGATTAGAAAAATCCAAAAGCTAATCCTTAAGGCATCAGTACGTAGGTAGGTAGGTATGTAGGTAGAAAGACATGTAGATAGACAGAGAGACAGGCAGACAGACAGACATATGGTGCCTGCTTGTGTATCCAACTGAACTTTTGCAAAGAAACACCACTTACCTTGCCTGTCTCTGAGAACTGAGCTTCTGGCCAGCTCCAAAATTCTTATTTTGAGGAGAACTCTTGAACCTCTGTGAGAAATTCTTCCTCTACTTTGTAAAAGATACATATTTTCCAGTACTTTTATAATATATTTTGTCTAGTTATCGTTAGAAGCAAAGAATGAGCTAAAGCTCAAGCTAGCAGAAATAACAAGTTTATTGTCTGTCAACAGGACAAGACTGTCTTGGCCTCATACAGTCACTATAACCACATAAAAAATGAGTAATTATTCTTAGAAATTCATGTGTTCAAATATTACTTCAGGATAATTTAGTGTATTATGCCATTATGACTATATATTGGAATCTAACTGGATAGGAAATAGAAAATTAATACATTTCCAAAGCATTTCCAAAGTATATTAGCAGCACTGTGTCTTGGTTTTCTTGGAAAAATTTCTTTTACTTCTCAGACACACTGCCTGAAAGCTCTCGTTTTCTTTCCCCAACAGGAATTCAGCCATTTGGTTGGGTTCTTTGAATGTCAGGGCATGGCAGCAGAAGCAGCAACAGCAGCTTTGAGTATACTTTCTGACCTGATGCCATTTCATGATCCCAGATCATCTGCACAGGTAATGTGCTCTATCTGTCACATCAGAAATAATTGTTCATATGCTGAAGAGTAAATAAAAATAGACAAGGGTCCTGTCAGTAAAACACAAACCCTTCTGAATTTACTGTAATGAGTTAGCAGTCATTTTGAAGTGCTCTGGATGTGTTGGATCATCACAAATATACTGTGAGCTCATATTTCTTTTCAAGGAAAGAAATAGTGGTACCTTAAAAATATTGACTGCTGTAGTGGGTTGACCTGGCTGTATGCCAGACACCCACCAAGGCCACTCTAACCCTCTCCTTCTCAGCTGGATAGGGGAGAGAAAATATAGGAAAAGGTCCTCAAGTTGATAAAAAGGCAGGGAGAGATCACTCACCAAATATCATCATGGGCAAAAACAGACTTGACTTGAATTTAATAAACTGAATTTAATAACAACAAAATCAAAGCAGGATAATGAGAAATAAAATAGATCTTAATATCTCACCCCACCTCATTCTAGTGCTCTACTTCTTACCCCAGCAGTGCAGGGAGAGAGAAAATGGGGCTTATGGTCAGTTCATCACGTTGTTTTTGTACTGCTCAGGTAGAGGAGTCCTTCCCCTGGTCCAGTGTGCAGTCCTTCCCATGGGAGACAGTTCTCCACGAACTTCTCCAACATGGGTCGTTTTTCCACTGGGTGAAGTCCTTCAGGCACAGCCTGCTCCAATATGACTCTCCCATGGGGTTTTAAGTTCTACCAGGAAACCTGCTCCAGCATGGACTCCTCTAATCCACGAGTCCACAGGTCCCTGCCAAGGCTCTGCTCCAGCACAGATTTCCCGTGGATTCACAGCCCTCCCTCTGGCATCCACCTGCTCCAGCTTGGGTCTCCTCCAAAGGCTGCAGGTGGATCTCTGCATCCCAGTTGACCTCTATGGGCTGCAGGGGAATCTTCTTTGGTGTGTGAAGGATTTCCTCCTGCTCTTCTGACTGACCTTGGTGTCTGCAGAGTTGCTCCTCTCCCATATTCTTACTCTCCTTTTCTCTGTCTGCAATTACATCTGCACAGTAACTTTTTTTTCCCTTCTTACATATGTCATCAGAGAGGCTTTACTATCATCCCTGATTGGCTCAGCCTTGGCCAGTGGTGGGTCCATCCCAGAGATAGTTGGCATTGTCTCTACCAGACATGGTGGAAGCTTCTGACTGTTTCTCACAGAAGCCACCCCTGTAGCACCCCCACTACCAAAACCTGGCCACATGAACCCAACACAACTGCTCAGTTTCAATAAGGATTATGTACATGTGCAGACATGTTATGTGTATGCATGTGGACCACATGTAAAGCATATAACTCATATTGTCCCTTAGTCCAGTTCCATGGAGATATATTCCAGGTTGTTCCATAGTAACTTGGATTCACTGAGATTTGAATTACCGGATATCTGTGTGTACAAAGTTTTTTTAATTGCTAGTGTTTGCCACCGCTCATTTGCTTTCCTTTTAAAAATTCTGCTTAAAGAAAGTTCTAGTTTTTACTGAAGATTATGGTCATTAAAGCCTTTTGAGTATCTCCCTAGAAATTTGGGGTTCTTTTCTACAGTGCTTTCACATTTTTGTCTGTCTTACGATCACATAAATCAAGAATAAAAATATTAGTTTTCTTAAGAAAATTCTGCTAGTTTTGGGGATTTTTTCCTTACTTTTACTACTTAGCAAATATTTGTTAATAAATTATTCCACAATTTTTTAACAGGAAAAACCACATTACATTGATCTTAAAAAAGACAAAAACCCAGAGAAGTTGCAGTCACTTTGTTCTACTCATGATTGCTATTATGAAGAAAACCTGGGGGGTTTTATAAATTGATAAAAACAAAGAAGAAAAACCTCCCTAACTCAAACATGCTATTACAAATTTTAATTTGTGAGTTTACTCTGTGAATACAGGAAAGATAATGTAAATGCATAGGGGAACTGAAAACTCTTCTTCTAAAAGACAAACTAGGAAAAAATGTATACAAGTGCACAAAGTTTGATTGGATTTTATTTTTCCGGTTCAAAAAAATGTTTCCACTCCAAACTTAATTGCTTTTTTGTGTTTGTTTTTTTCACCTAGTTCCATGATACATACTTATATTGTTTCATTTTATGAGGCCTGCAATATCTCTAATTTGGTGAGCTTTAATACACATAAATGAGATCATTTTTCAGACAGAAGTTTGTGACAGAGCTGACTGATCAATGCTGCCGGGTTTTCACTTCTGTAAATCTTGATGCAGAAAGTTCATCTTCTTAGCATTAATTTGGATATCCAGCTCTATTAATTGTGCAAGATACAGGCTTACATTTTTCTAGCTTTTATCTTTCTCTGTGATTTTGATTCACTGTTTGTTTGCACTCTTTTGTAATTGCATTCTCAGGCTACTCAGTCTGGTCTCTAAGCAGGTTTAAAACATAATAATGCTGCCTGATTTCTGGTATGATATTCTGACAGTGCCAAAGTCAGTAAGGATTTTATTATGTATCAGCAGAAACAAGAACTTCAAGGCTGATCTTGCGGCAACGTCGTTTCCACGGCCCGTGGAAACGCCTGTCTAGGATGGCTCAGAGGTTCACGCTTTGCCCCGCTTGAGAGCTGCAGCCCAGCAACCTGCCAGCTCCCCTGCCCACCGGCACAGCTGAAGCGAAGCTCCTCGCTCAAAGGAGCCTTCTAGGGCTGGTGTTGGAGGCACGCGGGCGGAGGTAAAGAAGGAGGGAGGACTCTTCGTATGGTTTCCACCAGCAGGTTTATTGCAGGTGAAAGGGTCAGGGATGAAGAGCCCCGAAAATGGGGTTACATGAGGTTTTATACCCCACTGAGTGGGGGCGTGGACAGCATCAGTGTCCAACCATCTGAGGGCTAGGGGGAGGAGGAAAGGCGGGGACATATCACGTCAATCCAAAGGGGACAGGATAAGGGAGGAGTTTCAGGCGGGAATCAATGGGGCGTCGAGTTAAACAGAAGTTTCCAGAACATAATACATATTAACAGGGGAAGATGACTATTCATGAACTTATACATAGAACGGGGAGGAGAGAACAGGTTTCCATAACGATGGAACTAGCAGGGTGCTGAACTAGGGAGAGCAAGGCCTTTGTAATCAGTAGGGAGCAAGCAGTTAAACTTCGGTTCCTGTATCAGAGTACCAGGATTGGGTGCCCGTGCCCTCACCTATGGCCTGAGCAGTTTCAACTGCTTGCACCACTACATGATCTCTCACCTAATTTTCAGTGACTCACACAAAACCACAATTAGCTTCAGGAGAGAAGGATAATTTTGTAAAAACATCTGAAACTGAAGATGATAGGTTTTGACTTTTTTCAAATGCACCAGATATTAAAGTAAGCTGGTGAAACTGGGAAGTGTCCAAACACCTTCTCATTGACCATTGAAAATGGTGTCCTGTTTTGTTCACCATTTTATGAGTTTTACGAGTTTTTATTGAAGTATCATAATTTTGATAATGGTTTAAGGTATTTCAGAGTAGGTTTCTCCTCAAGCCTAAGCATATTGCTTTGCACATTATTTTTTAACTGAATAAATGGGAATTATAAGGTTGAAAAATATGAAAATATTTACGGAAAATTTGTTTTATTAGCATGATCAAAAATCATGAGAGGAAATTAGAGTAAATTCCACTTGATTTATATTTAGGTAACTTTTTCAGATAGAATGGACCCTTATTCTCTTCTTCATAAATCTTGTTTTATGTTTTCCAGCCCCATTTGCTAGGCCTTAGAGACCAAGGAACAGCTTAGATAGGACTAGATGTCTATGTATAGGCTATGAATCACGTCCCAGACGTCTATAGCCTCAACTATTAATGAAAAGTTTTGCTTCTTAAGCAATCTGCTGAACCTGACACCAAAAGAATGCTGCTTGTGTGGCTTTTATGAAAAATTGTAGCTCAGTCCTTCACCGCCTCTTATTGATGCCTCAAGTTTTCAGTAGCAGTGGAACCAATAACGTCTTACACATACTTGTTCTTGTGTCTTGGTGTTCACCTACCCACAGAGTGTGATACCTTAGTTTATGTTTCTATTGCATGAGATTTTTCAGGTGGTTTCCAAAGCTGCTTAGCTTCCAAGATCAGACAAGAACAGATGCATCATGATGGTTTGAATCAGACTGAACAGATCAAGAGATATGGTGAACTTTGCGTTCAGTTTTGCTTTTCTTTTAGTGATTCAGACTTCTCATAGGTGAGATTTGTACAGCCTGAGGCTTCAGTGCAAACTTTTTCCAGAGTACCATCAAAACTAGCTTAGTAACAACCAGAAAAGGGTCCGTCATTCAGTTACAGAAGAAAAGGAGTTGCTTCAGAACATGAATGTTTCTTTTATTTTTCTCTTGGTTTTTTACATTTAATAGATTATTAATTTATTCCCTGGATTTTGCTTTGTTCATATGCCTGTGCATATCATTCTGTGCAAGAAAGACATATGCATTCCAAATAGTGAACTGGAAATCAAGAGATGGACTGCATGGAGAGTCTGCATTAATTACCCAATGTGTGGGCAGACAAGGAGACGACAGCGGGTTAGAGCCAACAATTTTAAAAGTACCTTATGGACTTAATTACCGAAGTTCAAAAAGTCTTCAAAAGCCAATTAGAACTGTTATTTCTAATAGCTAAAGCGATTAATATGGAAATATAGCAAGAACGAGCCCTTTAGTTTGAGAGCCCTGAGGAATACTTTGTTACAGGTCTTTCAAATCACTTTCAGAAATTTGGAAAGAAAATTGAATGGGGATTTCCTGCTGTTGTGTAAGATAAACAGAACATTTTCTGCATGAGTAACACACTGTAGTTGCAACACTGTAGTGAAATATCATATCTGAGTGAAACAAAAAGTTACAGAAAAGGTATAACTGAAGACTACTAACATTAGTCATGAGCTAATGGCACGTTTGAGAATCATTTACACGGGGAGATTATTATTGTCTTTTAATAACCTTATTAAGGCTCTATCAGACAGACAAGGCCTATGGAGAAGGGAAAAATAGAACATTTAATTCCATCTACTAGATTTAGTAGGGGTAATGATGGAAGGATGTGTTTTTGCTGTATCTAAGCAGTAATGCAAAGCATTTATTACTTTGTCTACAGCAAGATCATTAAAAAAAAAGGTCTGAAAAAGAATCCTATTACTGTCTGTGTAGCCTTGAATGTGTTCCAGATGATGTTTGTCACGCTGTTGCACACAGTAGCAGTAGAAATAAAGCACTATTTACAGAAATGCATTGAAGTTAATTTCAGAAAAGGGCAGAAGTCTTTCCATATCTACTTCCATCTGTTTTTTTTCAGATTAAAGTTATATAAATTCTTTAAAGAACTCTGTGAAAGACCTTCTGGCCTTCTAATGTAAAATGAAGGCATGGCAGAGTATGTATTTTTTCAGGTATCACTTTCAGTCAATCCATTGGATGCATTGTCTCAATAAAATACATCATATTTGGTCTAATGTATGAAAGAAAAGGCAAATTGTAACTTTTACTATGGTCAGACAGTATTTTCCAACATGATCCGTAGATTTTATCATTTACTGTCTCTACATGAGACAATGGCACATGCATATGTCCGAAGGAACACTGATAAGAAAACATGGAAAGAGGATTAAAGACAGTCCTTTGTGACAAAATTCAAGATATAATCCACCGTTAATTGGATTCAGTGCATACCTTGGATTTCTGTTAACCGGAGTGTGTTTGGGCAAAGGTCTTTGGTTAATCTAATTTAGCAAAATACCCTAGGATATAAATGGTCCCTATCATAGTAATATTTTTCTGTACCTGGAAAATTCCATCTTTTAAGGTTTCAGTATATTACTGATCTTGGAGATGTACTTTAGATTTTCAGTCTGTATGAAAAGTTTTCTGTCTTTGAATGATCTTCAAAGTTAGTCAGTGACTACCATCAGAGCAGAACTCTTGTAACAGGGAAGATTAGCACTTTACAGCACTGAAAAGCATGTACAGAATATGTTTGTAAAATAAACACTAAATGGTTTTCCACAAATATGTACATAAACATGTTTTTATGGTGTCAGAGCATGTTTGAGAATTCAAAAATAAGATTTGGATTTTAAAACTAATTTTGCTGGAAACTCTCTATGCTTCAAATGCAGACAAACCCTGTATTTAATCTTTCCCTCATTTTTTGGCATACATCCTAAAGTTCTGTTCACCTTTTTGGTAAATATACCAAGAAAATATGATGGAAAAATATCTTGAGGCAGATCCTGAGCTGGCCAATACATCTACTATACCAGGGTTTATATCATCTGGATATTTGGCCCATTTATCTGTGTTCTGCTGTGTTTCATTGATTACTTTAACAATTTTCCCTTGTATTCCACTGACCACCTTTGTGTAATCATCACCATTCAAAACATACAGGTGGCAGTATAGAACTCCCTAAATTATAATGATGATAATGATCTGAAAATCTGTTGCTTAGGGTGCACACCTGGAATAAGAAATCCTCACTACAGTGCTCTATTTTTTCATCCTATGCCAAATACAGGGATTGAAAGTTCCAATGTAAATCACATTCTGTAGGGGATGCTGTTTTGATGGAAAATGTGCATTTGAATGGCTCAATCCTGAGGAAGTAAACCCACTGCAAGGGGAAATACCTAAACACGAAATTATGAGGTAAAAACAAAATACACCATATGTGATTTGGAAATTTTCTGTGAAGAGAAAGAACTGACTCCCTGTTTGGTTCTTAAAAGAGTGAGCTCAGGAGCTTAACAAAAACGATTCAGTAGTTTTTATGCTATACGAAGAGAAGCTTCAAATTAGCTACTGAGATCTTTCGTATTCCTCTCTTAGCATTTTTTATTGGTTTCCTTCTGATGTATACCCAGTATACTGACACTAATATATTCCATTAATTTTGAATTAACTCTCTTCATTTGTTACATAGTTAGGTTAGTTGGCTTCCTCAGGGTTATGAATTCTTCCAACTGTCCCTGTTCCATTATGAGTGTGTTTTCAATATGGATCCCATGTTTACTTTTCTAATATTGATGGGAGCAGGAACAAAATCTCAGGATGTTTAAAGGTATAGTTCATCCCTTAGTTTTTCTATACTATCTCTGTATAAGCATTCAATGGTCCTACACATCTGCTGTAAATATAAACCAGATGCTGAACTGATCCAGGTTAAAAACAAATCTCAAAAAAGGATTATTTTTTTAGTAGAATTATTCCATTTGAACTCAAACTCCATGAAATGCTATAGTAGTGTGTAAGTGATGGCAAACTACAGTCCAGAATGAGAATGAATAGCCAAGGGGAAGGAAAGAGGTGGGAACTTTTCACCTGGAATTGCAGCCAAAGTAAATTATTTGACAGTAATTTGGCACCAATTTCTTTCTTTTTTTCTGCAGTGGGTGGGTGTTATAGGAAAATGTCCATGTAGAAGAAATTCAATCTATGATCCTTGTCCTTCACTAGCAATGATTTAATATACATCTGCAGAAGATCTTGATGTAGTTAAATCTCCTAATTGTCCTGCGGTGCACCAAGTCCAATTCCTATTTGGATGAATAGGCACTTCTTGTATAAACGTTTCAGATGTATACTGAAGCCCTTTTTGTCATCTCTGAGGATTTACATGATTCAGCTGGTAGCATACAGAAAGAAAGGATTGAGCAGTGATGGAAATTTGGAATTACTCTTCCAATGACTTTTATAAACATGAAATCTTGTAATTCTGGCTAAATTCCATGAGATGCTCAGGCAGTTTGCAAACCTTAAACATATTTTTTTTTTCAAAATGACATAACTCAGAAAATCTCATAGTATTGTTCTAAACTGGTGCAGCAAATAATTTTCTGAATCATTGCACACACATAATTAAACATGAAAAATAAGCAAACAAGGTTTTTGAAGCTCTGTATATTCTGAAATCGTTATGTCTAAAAGACCATCAACAACAGGCAATAAAATCCAAACAGGATGCATGTCCTCTTGATATAGATTTCAAATGGGCATTTTGAGAGGGAAAAGTCTGTCTGCAGCTAAAGAGAAAGACTTCACTGAAGCCCTATATGGTACTGTTCTCGGTATAAGAAAATGTGGATCATCCCACCTTGTATCCTATCATTATCGAGTTTATTTGTCCTATATTTGACTCAACATTAATTCCTGGCACTTCTCTTCTTGATTATGCTATACAGTTTGCTGTAGCTGTAGCTACAAGCTACAAGCTAGTAGCTGTAAGGTAAAACCTTACAACAAAAGTTGCACTTGGGATTTGAAGAAATCTCAGTAGTGGGTATTGTAACACAGTTTTATGTTTATAAGCTGTAACTCCATCTAATGTTTCTAGATGAGAGAAGCTAGAATATGACAGACTTTATTGAAGGAATGGAAACAGTTTAAGCTTATTACTTTCCAGACCAATGTCACATTATAGATTTTCCCACCATATTTGTCTATCTTAATTGTCAAATTGACCTTGCCTCCTTTGAACCATATCTAATACTCTGTCTGAAGGCCATGTCCTTCAGTGATGAAATGATGGACCAATTTAGTCAAAATGCCCCTGTGGAAGAATATAGTAAAAATTCACTTTGGAAGCATACAGACATTTTCGCATTTTGAAGCCAATGTGAAAAATCTGCTTCTGGCACACTGCACAGTAAATAGCATTCTGAAGAAAGAAGTTTCCACCTGTATTTACTGCAAAAATTGAAAAGTGAAAGTCTAGCCAAGCAGCCAAAATGTGTATACAGTAGAAGAATAAGCCAATTTTTGGAAAAGTCATTGAACCTATTTTACAGTGATTTTGTGCCGTAGTATTAAAACTAAAATTCTTCATTTCATGAATAGTCTTAGATCAGTGAATAAGACCAGGTTGCTCAAAGCTCCATACAGCCTGGCCTTGAACATTTCCAGGACATCCAGTCCTTCTCTGAACAACGTGTTCCAGTGACTCATTACCCTCACAGTCAAGAAGTCTTCCACATATCTAATCTAAATCTCTTTTTCAGTTTAAAAGAATTCTCCCTTGTCCTATCATCATCTACTCATGTAACAAATTACACTCCCTTTTCTAATTTCTAATTAATTTCTAATTTCTAATTTCTAATTTCTAATTTATTTCTAATTTCTAATTTCTAATTTCTAATTATTTCTAATTTCTAATTTATCATTTATAATTTATCATTTATCATTTAATTTATAATTTATCTCTTCATATTTCCTATAAAATAATCTCCTTTATAGTAAATGAGTTCATATTATCTCCATTTTGTCACATTTTTGCAAATTTGATTACTTATAATTTTAGTAGATCGTATTGTGATCATAGCTTTATAAGGAACATGGAAATATTTGAGCCAACTGGTTTTTTCAACAGTGTTGTGAACATTTACAAATGATTTTAAACTTCTGGTAACTTTATTTTCCCTAATTTAAAAATATCTCTTTTGCTATTTGTCTTCTGGAATAGAAGATAACTGTAACTGTGGATGTAAAAAATTATCTGACATGAAGATAAGCTCTAATAAGGTATTATTCAGTCTCCATGACACATAATAGATCTATATGAACTTCAATAAAGTCATTCATCGATGTAATAATCTCCCAGCCCCCAATCTTTAAACTAGAATGTGTGTAATTGAAAACCAAAACAAAGCGTGTGGACTACTTTTATGTTGTTTCTGTGACTTAGTGACCACTACCTCATATTTTGAAATAAGTCAATTGTTCTCCATCAGAGGCCACTTAAATAAATTTGGAGTACTATGAAATGAGAAGATGGTTTAGTCTCTAACCCTCAGGAGCAATCAGCTTAAGCCCTGAAGCCTGAAATGTGATTACTCACATCATTGTCTAAGCTTGCATAGCAACAAGTTTTAATAATGGTTGTAAAACTATCCATTCATTTGTTGAATCTAGTCACCTAGACGACCTTCTATGGAAAGTTTTCTCCACATGTTGATTATACTCTGGGTTAGGAAAAATCTCCTTTTTTTCCTGTTAAATTTACAGTTTAATTTTATCACTTGTCACCTTCTTTCCTATGATACACTCAAATTTGCTCTCATTAAACTTACTGGAACCTTTGCCTTAGAGAGTACCCTTTGTAAGTATTATGCATTTATTTCCAGCTGCTTATTCTGAAATCACATATAAACCTGTCTAGTACAAAGGAAGCTCATTTCTCTGAGTTTGAGTCAGAGACTATTGAAATGATTGATTTCTGTGGGGGCTGAGTTATATCCTTGTTCAGGGAATAGTCAGCAAGACTTCACATAAACATACTCAGCTATCCTTTTCCTATCTCAGCTAAGAAGACGTAAAGTGGAGTTACAAATTTAAAACTGACCGACAAAGAGCAGTTTCAAAATTCAGATACAGCATAAGTATGGCTTTCTTTTTTTCTGAAAACAGTCCAAAATGAAGAAAATATAGAAAAGTTATTGAATTAGTTCAAGGATGTGAAGGAGATAAAAAAAGTCGGAGATGGTTGTGAGGTCATTTGATGTCTCATGTCTTTGCTTCACAGAACGAATTGTAATATTTTACCCTTCTTAGTATGTTCAGTAACTTTAACCATGTGAAGCCTATTTCTGTGTTTACTTGAAGGAAATAGCCAGATCCTGTTAGTCACCCAGCTAACATGAAGCTGAGCACAACTGTGTGTCTCCACAGTGCGCCAGAGAGTGATGTGACCAAACAGAGTTAAACCATTCATACACTCTTTATTTCTGTCTTAATGAATAATATTTATCAGTGACATGGGGAATAAAATCAGTTTTCTGGTTAAAAAGGGCTGACATGATCTAGTAGAATTAAAATCTAGACAGGCCACAGGATAGATACTGAATCCATAAATGAGAATTCCCATCAAATTTAGTAGGGTCCTGCCAGTGTAAATGAAGTACATTTTACAGAATAAGCCTTCTGTGTTGGTGATTGGTTGATCCTTTATGGAGATTTGCAGAAATATTGTTAAAGTGAGAGCTTTATTCCTACCAGTTCAATCACTGTCTAAAAGTGACTGTCCCAATGCACACTCTTAGCATGTGGCAATTTAATTACAACGTTTAACTCTCTTTCACTAAAGAAAACAGATTTTTATTATCTTGAAACTGCTGACTGCTAGGCTGTAAAGTCCTAACAACATCTTTACAACTTTGAGATGAAATTTAAAAAAAATTACCTAAATAATAAGAAAGGTACAGAATCAAAATAAGTAATTGCATTCTTTTTCTCTTCCTGTGTCTTGCTAATTCTTTCTCCTTTGTATCAACATATTTAATTATCTAGTTTATTTAAATATAGCTACACCTGGACTGAGGAGTGGGTGATTGATGCAGTTGATGACAGCCTCTTGAGCCCTTGGTTAAGACATTAAGTCCCTATGAAGCTTTCTCTGTAGTAGTTCAATTGACTGCAAGACAGTCACCTCCTGGTGACCACATCTGAGGTACATGACCCAACCAAGGAACACGAAATTAAGAAGCCTATTTGGTATATCAGCATACCTAAGAAGACTTGAAGTGTCTAGACATAAAATAACGATAATGATAACATCATGAGATAATACTACCTACAGAGGTTTTAAATACTTAATATAGTATTAAAATGACAACATTTTAATATTTGAAATACCATCATTGGCTTTAAGGCTGACGTTACTTTAGTAATAAAACCTTGATATTTTAAAGACTCTATTGCTTAGTACAGGATTCAGATTGTGGAGGCACAGAGTATCTGTTGCTTATTAATTTGAAAAGCTGGCCTTCTGAAGGGTGCTAAAATGTGCAACTTATGTCCTGAATGATTTTGAAAATGAAACTATTACCCGTGAAATAGTTTGTGAAGGTGATTTTTACCTTCTGTGGAACAAATTATTGCTATAGATTACTGCACCAATAAACCTTCCTGAACAGGCTAGGGAGACTAGGGAATCCTTTTAGACGTGTACTAATGACAACTAAAGTTGTTTCCACCCAATGCTCCAGCACTCTGTGATTTTCATCCATGTTCTGTGTAGTTACTGGGATTTGACATTAGCTGAGTATGACACTTAGGATGATCAAAGGTTCAACACATTCTTTTTCTATGTGATTAAAAGTATTTATATATTATATATAATTATATTATTTCATCTTTAAGTTACAAATAGTAACTTTCAGGGAGAACTTAATATTTTTTCTATATTTTAAGTTGTCCATCTGTTTCTATTGAAAAATATAATATTAATGTTATATAGTAGAGAATGATTAAGTATAAAACCAGAAGATTGGGAAAACGCAGTTAAGTAGTTCTAACAAAATATCATCCATATTCTTACTTTCCATAATCTGATAATTTTTCTTTCATATTATTGACAGCCTGTCATAACGTGAGGCAATAGAGCCAGTGAGTAGTTGAGAAAATTGCTGTTGAAAAAATTGCTGTTGAAAATAAATCACTTCTAGGAAACCATGTGTGCACAAAGACCATAGCATTAGTTTTAACTAGCCCAAATTCAAAATTGAGCAACCATGTGTTTTCCAGTCCATTTGACTGTATCCTTTATGTTTTGACACACCATCTTTCAAAGCAGGGTCTGCATGTTTTTCTTACCTATCCCAAAGGCTTAAAACCCCAAAGGACTGCTTGAAAAAACAGTCTTTAGTATTCTACTCATTTCTGACTAAGTAGATAAAGCTGAGTTTAGCACCCTCCTGAGTTTGGAAACACACTTTATACTTTCATAACCTCATGAGTCCACAGCTCAATCAAACCTGGATATATGATATTCTGATACACATATTAGTCAGGGTAGCCTGCGTAGTACAGAAATGGAGAAGGGTAAAGAAGTACATTCATAAGTGGGCAATATACAAGGGCATAGCACATTCATAGACAACAGCTAGTACATTCATAAACACATTTGACTCCTAAGAGTCCATGTAAGCAACTTCATGGGGTTCCGTACTTACTACCTCTGAATGATTTCCAGATTTTTATGAATATGGTGTAGATGGTATATAAAATTAAGTCCTGATACATTCAGTTTTGTTTTACCTTGGATATTTCTAGAATGCTGCACAACAATATAATACACTCTTAAATCCTAGGAGATAGATGGATAATCAATAAGAATTTGTATTTACAAGCAGAAGATGCGTGACCAACAAGGATAATGGTCACAAGTTTAATAAGAAATTGAAAAACACTGCTTCTTACAACAAAATGCTACCTTCAGAAAAAAAAAATCCGCAAAGAGAACAACCAGTATTCAAATTTTAATAGAATCAATCCTCTGCAATATTTCACAGAAAACACAACCAGACACTGAAAAATCAATGTTATTGTGTTTTGTTAAGTTTTAGCACATATAGTGTTAGGAATATTATTGTTAACCACCTTGCAAATATAATCTATAATTTGCACACACACCCCTCCCATCTTGAATGAATAAAGCTGTTTAACTATAACCTAGGCTGCAAACTGATTTATTAATCAAATGATGATAATGTGATACATTCCATCCTTTTAATTATTCATACTGGACTGAAATAAGCACTTCTCACTTTATTTCATATCAGGAAAAGGAGTTTTGTTTTCCAGTACAAGAGGTTTCAAATACAGAATCAGAATGAGGCAGGTCAGAGCACAGTAATTATATTTACATATTCAGTCTACCCACAGATCACAAGAATATCCAAATGTTTCATTACTTTGATCCTGTTGAAATCCATGAAAGATCATGTGTTAGTAACATATCTATTGATTTGAAGTAAGGAAAACCACAGGCAATCTTTAAACAGCAAGCTTTGGCCCAAAAAACACCCTTCCAAAGTTGATATTCCCAACAGACTTTAAATCCATTCCTGCAAACAGGCTGGTAAGTGATGGATTGTTATTTGCAAAAAGAAAAGTGCAAACTCCCGCGCCTTAGGAGGAACAACACCAGACACTAGTACATCTGGAAAGCAAGTTGACAGAAAAGGACCTGAGGGTGCTGGTAAACACTAAGTTGAACATGAGCCAGGAATTTGTCCTTGTGGAAAAAAAAAGGCTAACAGGGTCCCAAACTGCATTAGACAAAGTATAGCTCGCAGATCAAGGGTAGATCGTTCCCCTCTACTGAGCACTGATGAGGCCACAACTGGAGCACTGTGTCCAGTTCTGGGCTCCCCAGTACAAGAGAGATACAGATGTGCTGGATGGAGTCCAGTCAAACATCACAAAGATGGAGCATCTCTCCTATGAAGAAAGGCTGAGAGAGATAGGACTTGTTTTTTAGTCTAGAGAAGGCTCAGGGTGGATCTTATCAATGTGTATAAATACCTGTTGGAGGGTTCAGAATAGATGGAGTCAGGCTTCTTTCAGTGGTGGCTCATAAGAGGACAAGAATCCATGGGCACAAACTCAAACACAGGAGGTTCCCTCTGGGCATCAGGAAACACTTTTTACTGTGAGGGTGACTGAGAGCTGGCACACGCTGCCCAGAGAGGTTGTGGAGTGTCCATCCTTAGAGATATTGAAAAGCCATTTGGAGATGGTCCTGGGCAATTGGTCCTGGATGTTTCTGCTCAAACAGGAGGATTAGACAAGATGACTTCCAGAGATTCCTTCCAACCTCAGCTATTCTGTGATTCTTTAAGACCATACTGTTACTTTAGCTCTTTATGGTAACATCCTAAAGGCCTTATCTAATGTCCCTGATATCTAATTGGGTACAAACTGCAGATTATTCCTTAGTTCATGTTCATGTAGTTCAAACAACATGCTTTTCATTTATATGTCTCATCATTTATAGGTAAATTGTGGAAGTCACTAAGATTTACCAGGAGCAGTACTGTTACTCATGCAAATTATCCTCATGGAAAATAAAAAATGACACAAGTGTTTATTCATCAAGAAGCCATTTGGAAGTAGTTGTCTTCCATAAAGTTTTTGAGAGTCATAGATAAAAACTTGATATACAGTATCTATCTGTGTACTTCCAACAAGGACAGCAGCTGCTGTATCCTTTTTTCTTGCACATTAGTTTGCTATAGTAAGTTTCTCAGACATCTCCCAGCCTAGCGCAAGGATCTTCCCCTGACCTGGCTATAATTACTGCCAGTTTGGGGGNAAGGAAATATTGGGAAGAAAACCATTACTTCCTTATTTTTAGCTTGGGGGGGGAAAAAGAAAAAAAAAAAAAGCAGCTTTTTTTTAAACACCTAGCTGCAACAAAGGAAATATTATTTGCTTAAGTGAGATGTTAAAATAATGGCTTAATTATTTCCAGGTTTTCACATTAGTAAACTATAAAGATAAAAACTCACCTTTTTTAAATATAGAAGCCCTAAATATTAAGCTGCAGAAGAAATTCTTACAACAACCAAACTTGTGTTGTGTTCTGGCTTTTCCAGATGTATTCCAGAGATAAAGTATATTTATTTTCTCATATTATTGTTCAAATGGATTGGAAGTTCCTTTTTTTTCTCACTCTCCCTATATTTTCCACTTTCAGTCTGTGAAACATTTGTGTATTGTTAGCAATGCAGTAACAACTCTTGGGTTTAAGCCAGGATTTTTGATACCCAGAAAGAAAAGAGTAGCTGGCAAAGAATGGCAAAGAATTGTTCTTAATATTAAATTGTTTGAGACTATGCTATTCAAACCCTTTTTGTATATGATGGAAATCCATCGTTTTAATTACACCTGCTTACTTTCAGGATAACTTTGCATGGTTTCTTATCAATAAATACTTCTGATTTCACACTTTGTTTTATTTACAAACAAAGGAAGCTGGAATAACATAAAACCATAAAATTCTAGGGATGATAGCATTCAGACATGGATCTTTTTGTCTTGGTTTTATTTTTCTGCTTCTCTTCCCATCAATGTATTTAATACATCCTTTAGTTGAATCCACTGATTGCCACTGGCTAATTAATATAACCATTTAATTAGTGTATTAAGTTATTCCATATATGAGAATGTACATTATATATTTTGCAAAGATTACAGCCACACACCCCTCATTTGATTAAAAAAGCATCTTCATCCTCTAAATGGACTGAATAATGTCTTTATTTCCATTAATATAAAGTTTTGATGCTGTCCAAGTAATAAAATGTTCATGTTAATGCCCCATTTCTTCATGATGTTGCCTATATTTCCATTTCAGAAGACCTGTGAATCACTCATGTTGTATTTATCCCCAGTATGAAACCCTCCTCTAAAATCAAGAGGAAGAGTAACTCTATTTTGACTTTAAAGAGAAATTTAGATCTTGGTCAGCACAAAGCAATTTCCTGAAAGATTATAATTCCACAGTTACTGAATGTGAAGTGACCTTGTATTGGCTATTGAGGCAATTTTTTGAGGATTTATCCACCAATTAAATATGCTGACTCATGTGTCTGTCTTATCATGCAATACAGTTATTATCACGCCATTTTTTACATTTAGCTAATTGAATAAGGTTCTGGAAACCTGAAGTGTTTATACTGCATAATTTGTTTATACGAAATGTGTTGCTGCCCTATTCTGTGATTCATAGAGTAGTTTGGCACATCTTTGAAAGCATGTCTGACCAATAACAGACCAATGTTAGGCTAGAGAAAGAGGAAGATGCGACGCTGATGTATTGAACTGAATGAGCAGATGTTTTATCATATAAGAAGGGGGGGAAATTTCTTATAAACCTGTGTCAAGTGACTATGAAAACAAAACTTGGACTTAAAATTTATTGTATTGTTGAAAGGTATTCCATTTTTCACATGGTAAGTATGTAGCTGGTCTTTGCCAAGTGCAGTAGAAAAGGGGGAGAGTCAAGGTCAAGATTTCATGGGGATCTGCTGGGACTCCCAAAAATATACTCCACTGAAAAGATGTCCCAAGTGTTACACCCAGCAAGAGAGCAGGTTAATTGAATAAGCACAGTGATTCAGATCATTGAAGGGCATGGCCTGTGCAATGAAATGTTTGCCTTTGGATTGAGACATTTATTGAATTGCACAATGACCACAGACCTGAAAAAAAAATCATGAAGAAGATTGGCACTTATATTGGAGAAAACCAGAAATATTATACTTGCACATGAAATTAATCTTGAATGTTCAGTGTTCCTACAAGTGAAAGCTTTGTACCAGGTATTTGCTGTGTGAGACCCAAAGATGAACAGATTTGCAATCACATTTGGAGTAACACAAATCACACTGTATTCTCATATTCATGCCTGAGGTATGAAGCAGGTCCTGTTTCAGAAACTGAAATTCCTTCTTCTTTGATTAAGTTTTTGTTTATTTTGTCTTTCTGTGTATGGCATACCAGTTTTTTGTTTGTTATTTTTTTATTTTTTTAAACCATCCATACCTCTTTCATTCTAGAATTCTATTAAGACATTCCATTTGTCATTCTTAACTTCACAACAAAATGTGTCTAAAGTTTGTATCGAATAGCTCTCTTATAAATTCCGTTGCTCTATGTTGTTGAGAGGTTAAAACTAGTGGTGACGTTTCCCTTTTTTATACAAAGGCAATGCCATGCACAGAAACCTATCTCTTGTTTTCTTAATTTTCTCCTGGATTTAATTAACTGGAGATTGAAATGATCTGGTTTTCACTTTAAGCCATTTTTTCATATAATTGGACTTAGAAGTCTCTATTAACAACATTCTTTTCCCATCTAGATACACACTATGATTAGACTTCCTCTTACTACGGTAGGATAAACAAATTTAGCTCCTTAAGTCTTTCAAAATAATGCACATTTTCCAGTCTTTTAATCAACCTCATGCTTCTGCTTTGAACTCTCTTCAACCAATCAGCATCTTTCTAGGCCTCTAAAAAGGGGATAAAGCTTTACAACTGCAGTTGCATGATTGCCAAATACAAAGGTAATGTATCCTTCCTAATTGATAGTCCTCTGCTTAAACATCCAAGGTTTTCCTTAGACCTTTCAGCTATAGATCTGTAGTGAGAGCTCATATTTGGCTGATTATCTACCATGACCTTTCTAATCCATGACAGAACCCTTGCCTTCCCAGATAGATTTCTTGCTTTACAGCTCATCATATTAAAACAGAAGTTATATATTTATGCATGCATTATCACGCTGTCTGGATTACTCTGGTTTGTGAGTTTTTTCTCCTCCTCTTTACTTGCTTCTTTTGTCATACATTTGTCATCTACTAACTTTAGCAGCAAGAATATATCAGGTTTTCCTAAAGTAAAAGTATTAACCAGAAGAGTATATAAATGGATCCACAGAAAGTGCACCTGTTTTAGGGTGATTCCTTACTAACAATTAACTTTTGAAACATATAAACCAGCTTATAATACTTTTAATATACACCATGTTAGTTTTGTATCAAATGACATAATTATGGGAAAAGCACAGAACATGTGTTATATAAGAAGGAGAATGAGTTTTTTGGTTTTTTTTGGTTTTTTGGGTTTTTTTTGCCACACATAGAGCATTTCTTACTCTTTTTCAATTAGTCAAAGAAGCACCTGGGAAAAATCACCAAAAGTCACACCATGTGTGGCAGACAGATTTCTGCTTCTAGTCCATTTTTGACTTAAAGATTTGTGATAGCAGTTTTACATGACCCAGGGTGAACCTCCATTAACTGATTTCCTGGAGGAGTAATTAAAAGGAAATGATTTGCTTTTCTGGTCTCTGCTTGGAGTTTACCTTAAGTCTCAAAGGCGAAATGAATAAAAGTGGAGGAAAAATACACAAAGCTAAAAATAACACAGAATCACACATTTTCTTCAGTATTTGGTGTGTATGTAATTTTATGGGATAGAATTAAGCAGTACTATAATTAAACTCATTCAAACCCCACTGGAATATTTGGCAAAGAGAACAAAACTGTTTCTAAGCCTAGTATTTTGTTTTGCAAATCTCGACCTTCCAACTTAACAAGAAGAGTGCCTTTGTTTCAAAGTAAAATACTGCTATGACTTTAAAGATTGACTCTTTTTATAGCCCTTTCACTCAAGGAGAACTTATTCTAGTTTTCAGAAACAGTGCAACTACATTTCTGCTCTGTAGACGTTTTACTAGATTCTGGAATATTATCTTTATTGTTTTCATTTAACCAGTGCACCTCACTTGCTCCATCTGCACCTAGGCGAAGAGAATTGTGCTCTATTTGTGTCTATGTGGTGCGTGTATGTGTGTGTTTCCTTTCTCCCATGTTCTGAGCCCTGACTGCACTCTATTAGCTGGAGGGAAACTTTAGAAGCTGTATCATAGTTCAGGAAGCAGGAACTGGCTTTTGATAAAAGGCTTCCTTTTTCTTCTCCACAATACATCTGGGGCCTTTCACAGTTGATTACTGGAATATCAGCTTAATGCAGCATTGACATACAACTGAGAACTTTAGCAACATTTGAACACTGGAAAGAAAAATTTGCCAACAGCAGGGATATTAATTAGCAAAAGGTGGCCTGCTTTGGTTAATCGCTAGTCCAAGAGTTCCCTAAGCTTGTCACTCTCTTTCAAATTTTTTTGAGGAGGTTTGCTTAGAAAATAGTTTAAAAGTTAAAGAAGCAACTTGTAAGACATGCTGCTGCTTCTCCTGCAGACCAGTTTTTGCCTGAAATTCCAGATGTATCATATGGGCACAAATTCCACCAGACTGAAGAGATCTTTCATACTTATTTTTTCCACAGAAACATGAATATATTTACAAGTGAAAGTTCAAACTTCTGATTTTAATAATTTGATTTCAGCAAGAAAATTTTTCATTCACATGGATATAGTCCCTTAATAAAATTAAAACTGCGAAAGTATGATGTCCAAAAAAAAGAGAAATGTAAAAGAAAATGTAATTTTTGCCTTAAGTTCTCAGAATGTGTTTGCATTTTCACTTTTTGCTGTAGAGCTAGAAGTGTGTTAGAAGTATATTATGATAGAAGAGTTTAGCTAATATGTATCCTAATCTTTTTTGGCCATATTGAACAAAATGTTCGTATTACTATTAATGTAAAATTTATATTAAAAATATTATAAAATTGAGCTAATAAGGAACTCCTACAAACAACTTGTGATCAAGTTATTAGCCTTTCTGTTGCCGTTTGAGTTCTTTCTGAAACATGCAAATCTGTGGAGATTTCTGTGTATCACCCTCAATTAGGATTAAAAATTATATTCAAAATCTTACAATTCAGTTACGAGTCCCTGGGATTAGAAACTAGTATGTTTGATTTTTACCTTAATTGAATGCATTAGCATAAATACATTTTGAAAGCTGGGAAAAAAAAGAAAAGCCTGAATTAATCGCCAAATATCTTAAACACATGCAAGTAAGTGTTACTAGATAATAAATAAAAGTTAGTTGATGTTAGAACTAACTTGAAGTATACAAAATCAAGGATTAGAAAAACGAATAAGGGTTTCACTGTAGGATCCAGTGAACTCAGGCATAATATCAGAAATATTACTTAATACATAGAAATGGGCTGCAGAGTAAGACAATGGATGGAAATTCTTTTGTTAGAAAATATATGTTGTAGAATAATATTGAATTGACATCAGACTGGAGAATTAGATGTATCTTATTCAACTCCATTCCTACTTCAAATATTAAGTGTGTTATATTAAGTGTGTATTCAAGTGCTTTGTTGAATCAGGTTGGAGTGTTCAGTCCATGCAGGCTTACATCTTGCCTCATTAAAAGGGACATGACTCATTAATTTGTAAAGGGCTACTGGATGTCAATAGTGGGAGTATCTTTCTGCTCTAGCATGGAAAGGGAATAAAGAAAGAGCTTTCTAATTCCCTAGAATAGCCAGAGTGATTAATTAATAATGATATTTGCTAGCATCTTACTGGTTAGGCAGTATTTCTGAATGAGTGAAGTTTGTTGGAAAATAAGGTTTTCTGTTTAAAAAAAAAATACATATGCTTCAAAATTTTACTCTTCTATAAATTAAACCAAATATATTGAAACTCCTTGTAAACTACAATTTCCGTCTTAAGAATAAGAACAAAAAATAATCTAAAAACTGCAATTCCTTAATTTGAGCATAAATCACATATTCAAACTGATTTTACATTCTTCTCTGTTGGCAGAGGTGTAACTGACAAGAGTAGATTGAGTTGCTTCCAGAGTTCACAGCAGGTGGATCAAGGAAGTGCTCTAATGCAGTGTGCTGGTTTCAGCTGGGGTAAGAGTTAAATTTCTTTGCGGTGGCTGGTGTAGGGCTGTGTTTTGGATTTGTGCTGAACACAGGGTTGATAATAGAGGCATGTTTTCATTATTGCTGAGCAGGGTTACACAGAGCCAAGGCCTTTTCTTCTTTTTGTACTGCCATGCTGGCAAGGAAGGTGGGGTGCCTGGGAGGTTGGGAGACACACGTGACCCCAGTTGACCAAAGGGATATTCTAGACCATATGACATCATGCTCAGTATATAAAGCTGGGAGGAAGATGGAGGAAGAGGGGACATTTGGAATGATGGCATTTGTCTTCCCAAGTCACTGCTGTGTGTGATGGGGCCCTCCTCTCCTGGAGATGGCCGAACACCTGCCTGCCCATGGGAAGCAGTGAATTGATTCCTTGTTTTGCTTTGCTTGTGTGCGTGGCTTTTGCTTTCCCTATTAAACTGTCTGTATCTCAGCCCTCGAGTTTTCCAGCTTTTATCCTTCCAATGCTCTCCCCAATCTCTCTGGTGGGAGAGTGAGTGAGCAGCTGAGTGGGGCTTGGCTGCTGGCTGGGGTTAAACCACACACAGAGATTTCCTTTGTTTTTCGGAACCAGGTCTCTGTCAGGTTTACCCCAAAACCTTGTACTCACAAACACATCAGAAGAGAGGAAATGTCACTGTAAACTCCAGAGTCATATGTGTTGCCATGTAGTGCCAAGATTCATTGCAAGGGCAAAACTTTTATATGACTGTACAGAAAGTTGTTAGGAACTTTATAAATAAACTGAGATTCTGTGTGCATACTGTTGATTCTTCTTTCAAAATTTTTGTCTTGGACAATTAAACTGAAAAGTTCATGTCACAGCTTTACGAACACCTGTATTTTATAACATGTTTAACAATGAAAAATATAGTCTTTATTAATATCAGAATGAAATATTGAAGGATCAGTCAGACTTGTGAGCTGTGAATCACACCTCTACTCTGCACTATATTTTTTGTTATTTTTGCAGGATTACTATGTGGCTGACAAAGCTTAAGAAAGTAGATTGGTTTTCGTTTTTATTTCAGATTAAACAGCAGGTCTTACTGGATACAGAGTTCCTATTTCTTTAAGGTCTTTCTTCTAGTCTGTTATAACCAGTTTGTGCAGCCATATGAACATATGAATATCTGATTTTCAGATCTTTGGGAACATATGCAATAACATGCTTCACGTACTTCAGCTCCTGTTTCTCCATTTGTGAAAAATCAATAAAGAGTTATACCTGCTACAGAAGGAAAGGCTGGATGTGTTAGGGAAAGGGACAGTTAAGGTGTTTGTTGGAACTTTGTCTGTCTAAGCAAAGAAGTACTTAACACACTAGGAGGGTCTTTCATGCCATCAAGTTTTTAAACTCTGAATCCTGTTTCCTGGCTTCTTTTATAGTACAATCTTCAAGGGAATAATTTCTCTTGATTGTCATTATTGTGTCTTATGCCAAGAAACTAATCACTCAAAGAATAGGACATAATAAACACAAAAAGAAATATCACAAAAGTCATGTGAACTTTGAAAATGCGAGAAGAATTATATTTCTTCTCCCCAGTTTTAGTGCCTAGTGTATAAAAATTAAAGCTTTTCTTATCTCAGACTTTGGTTTATATCTCTGAAACATAATTTGTGGTTTACACTCAGTATCCAAAGGATTTTATTTCACATCTGTGGTTGAGAAAAAACAGAATTTAACTGAACCCCTAGTGATAGAGAAAGTGATCATTCTATAGAGGTATTCATTAAAGTCGCAGATGAGCAAAAATTTAAGCATATACATACATGCATCACTGTTCTACAAAGCACTCACTGTGGCATTTAGACACGTCTAAAGTTAAAAAGCTTAAGCACTTTATTGAATGTGTGGTGTCTATTAAATTGATGGCTCTGTTGTTTGAAACGGTTTTCACCTCAAACATTTCTGAAAGGTAATGTCAACCTTTCTAGTTTGGTATCTCAGCATTTTGTGGGCTTCAAAATTACTAATGCAGTAATCCTTTATTCTCAAAAAAACTCTTTCTTTCTTCATCAATTGCAAAATAAAAATACAACCACACTTTAGGTTCTCTGACTTATTCTTCTCTTTCCCTGGAACGGAATTCCTATTTTATTTCTATGCGTCTCTCAGAGTTACTGAATTTATATGATACTGAAATGGAAGGAGATTACTAAATCCCTTCAGAATACAGACTACTTCTTCAAAATACATAAATAAATAAATATACCACAGCTCTGCAATGGTATATTTCTGATCTTTCTGACAAAAAAATAGAGCTATCAATTAAAGTTGATTGAATTCAGGGGTAATGGTGATAACTCTTCACCACATGTTTTATTTATATTGAATTTATCCAAGCCACCAAATTTGTGCAATTATTATAATTCACAAAAGCAGCTTCATCAGGCCCCTTATATTTTTAAGTAATATATTATCAAATCCAACAGAATGTGAAACTCTGGCAACTTGAGGTGTGTGAATTGTAAGGATTTATGTGAGAAAAAAAAATTTTCATGCTTTATATAATTTTCCTGAACTAGCAGCCATAGACCTCTGTTTTTAACCTTTGTATCCTTTAATGAATTGTTTGTGGTCATATTTTAAGGACATTGCTCCATAAAAACTTGTTATATCACGGTTCTCTGATTTATCTGTGAAGCTTTTATATAGAAGTCAAAGAACATAGGAAGCTTAGTAACCCATTTAAGATTAAATAGATATGTGATCCATGTGTTTGCATATGAGCTACATAAATGGATAGGGTGAACAGAAATTCAATGTTAATGCAGACTTTGCACATGATAGGAAAAATTCCATGGAGTGGCATGTTTAAGAAGTCTCATCTTGGCACAAGAACATTACTTTCAATAAGTCATATCAGAATAAAAGCCTTAGAGAAGAAAAATATTCCAAATCTGTATATCTTCCTTCACACCATATTGTCCTTATCCCAGCATGGCTTAATGACTATAACAACCACATCAAGGCACCAACCTTCTTCACACCAGTGGAAAGGCACTCATGTTTGGCATCAGTTTAAGCACGAGGGAGTTTCTCAGATCAAGGTGGTTACAGTATGTGTAGAACTGTAAAACTGTAAAATCTGCACCATGTGAAATTATGTGAATTTATGCCAAATTCATGAAACTGGCTGAATTTTACTTAAAAGAAATTAAATTGTTTTCTTGTGATATTTTCTAAATTACATAACTTTATCCCTAATTGTTTTGGAGACACACACTTCTGTTTCCTCATATTTACCTATCAGCATGATGATTTATTCTGAATTTCAGGAAGCATTTCATTAGACCTGAAAGGTATATTGGGAAAGGAGGATACTTTTTGCTCTACTGGAAAGAAGCAACCCCTCACCTTGTAACTAACCTTGATATGAACCAAAAAAGGTCTTTTTTTAAAATTGTTCTTGCTTAATGATGAAATAAATCATCAGCTACTCTACATGCATATCTCTCATCTTTGTTGGTAGAAGGCTTTGTATGAGATGAGGCTTGGAATTTAGGTGATGTAGCTATTCATTCTAAAGTACCATATTTCCTGACAAGTTTCCACCTATTCTTGCAATGTCAAAGATTTTAAAGGACTGGCAGATTGAATTAGTGAAGACGCCCAGATGCTTAGGCGAGGGAGGGCAGGGGCAGTGTCTGTGAGCAAATGCTGAGGACTCCCTAATGCTTGTTCCAGCTACCTTCAGAGGACCTAACACTGAATACAGTTGAACCTGTCAGCCAAGATGGTGATGCATCTGGAAAAACATTTAATAAAAAGCAATAACACCAGAAAAGAGAGAGGTGAAAGAAAAATTTGTGAGAAACAATCTTGCAGACAACAAGCACAGGGAGTGGGAGAAGATGCTCCAGGTGCTGGAGCAGAGATTCACCTGCAGCCCATGCAGGAGACCATGGTGGTGAAGGTTGTTCCCCTGCAGCCCATAAAGGACCATGTTTTAGCAGATATTCATGCTGGAACTCATGGACCCCATGCTGCAACCTTTGGAGAGTCCAGGGAGGAGAAGGCTCTTGCCAGAGGGGCAGCCTATGGAGAGGATGACACACAGGAAGCAGCGACAAATGTGAGGAGGAAGAGAAGGCAGAGGGAAGTGGTTGTGAACTGACCACAGTCCTCATTCCTCATTCCTCCAAATGCTCAGGTTGCAGGGGGAGGTAAAGTACTTGGAAGTAAAGTTGAATCTGGGAAAAGAGGTGGCATTGTATAAAGGCTTTGTTTTAATTTTTTCTTTGTTTCTCACCATGCAAATATATTTTAATTGGCAGTAAAATAAATTAGTCTTCTGCAAGTCTCTTTTGCTTGTGACAGTAACTGGTGAATGATATTCATGCCTTTATCTTGACCCACGAATGTTTTTGTTCTATTTTCTACCCCTTGTGTGCTGAAGAGAGGGAGTAGGAGAGCAGTTGGATGGGTGTCTGGTAATAGAGCAAGGTCAGCTCACCACAGAGATGAAAATTGTTGTGACCATTGTACATTATGTTTAAGACTAAGAACTGAAATCTAGTGTCTTTCTTGGCCATCCAACTTACTATATTTTTCTCCTTTGTTTTGGATTGTCCACTGCGGAGAGTCAATTATGAGAAGCATAACAAAGCCCTACACAGAATATTCTGAAACATATCTGCTGTCTGGATATTTTTCCTAGTGTCATTAATTTATTATTAACCATTGTATTTCATGCTCCGATTACTCAGATAAAACAGAATTAATATTAAATTCAGTGGAATATATTTATTCTTGCAATGGCTGTGTCTTGTTATCAGAGAGACAAAAATCTGTTAAGGAAACTTACTCCATCTGAGGTATAGTTTTATAAGATGTAATCATGCTTTAATTCAACCATCATAACCAATTAAGTTTATATTGAATCACACAATTAGAAATAAACCACTAAGGTTTAAAGCAAACTATTTAAAATTGATGACAACTGTAATTGCTTAATAACTGAAAAAACCTAATTATGCTGACAAAACAATTACAATCAGGTACCAATCCTAATATCTGTACCAGATGCTCTTAAGTCTTGATTTTCCTTTGGGGATGAAGTTGAACTAGGTGAACACTTGAAAACCAAGGACCAATCTCTTCTGACAATAGAGCTTCCTAGACACAAAATTTCTTTTAGAGAACATCATTGCTCAAAATATAATAGCTTTGAACATTAATCATGAAAACGTCATGACAAAGTATAATCATGACAGATTAAACTAAGTAGACAGTATGTAACTCTAAGTTAAGATGTGATAGATGGCATCTTTTTGGATGGTATAATTTCCTCTTTTTTCTCACTAATTACGTCCTTTAGCTATTTTTTTTCTTTCTGGGGATAGTAGACAGAAATATGTTGCTCAGAGCCAACCTGCTTTTTTTGGGAAGACACTGCACTTTCCTGAAGTGGAATGAGTACTTGGATTTTACCTACAAAGACATCCAATAGACTCAGATGAATAATACAAAAATTCTTAAATGTGTGATGTTTTGGGTATATTCACAACAAAGATTTTCTGAGATAAATCAGAGACCTTCAAATAGTATGAAAACGCTGAAACTTCAGAGTTAGATCTGACTTTCTGTTCATTCAGATCATATCAAGTAAATAACCTCAAATAATCAAACTTACACAGGAAGAGTAGATAATGATATTGCTTAATTTTATGGAAGATGTTACAATTATTTCTTAATCATTGAGAAGGAAATAATATAATTCATGCACTTGCTAGCTAACATTCTGTGAGTTTTTGGAAGTAAATAATAAAAATTGTTTTCATCACAGACAGCATTACTGAGATCTACCTATCTGCTTGACACTCATTGTGACTTTTTTCTGACTTTTTATATTTGTCTTTATTCTTTGCATGGAGAGAAGAAAAAAAAAAAGCACCTAAGATATGTTGTGAAATAATTTCCCAACACATCACGATGTGATTTAGCCATTAAACCACCTACTTTTTCCAAATATACTTCTGTTCACCTTCTCAATGACAGCCAAAAGCATTTGCAAACCTTTGTGAATTCCTGGAAAGAATCCAAGTAATTTCTTGACTCAGGCTGCTGGCCAGTATTCTCCTTGAGTTCAGCAAAAGAAAACAAAAAAGTGAAAGTGTGTTCCATCAAATTTTCTTTTCTTAGGTCACAAGTAGGCACCTTAAAAAGGAAGAATGTTTTTGTGATGAAGAAATTGAGGGGTTAGACTTTGTTCTTGGCTCTGCTGGTGGCTTTTCTTATGGCACCAGGTAAGTTACTTAAAGTGAGATTCAAGAAAACACTTAACTCATAAAACAAAATGCCAGTGTATTTTCTTAGCAGTGAAACCCAGAAGTTGTCTCTAGCCCATTTAGACGCTTTAAGTATTGTAAGCACCCAGATTTAAGTTAGGTGTCAGAAGTTGTTCAATGAGCATACCTAGAGGCATTCCTGTTTCTCTCTCTCTCTCTTTGTTGTTGTTGTTGTAGTTTATTTAGTTTTTGTTTGGTTTTATTTGTTTTTTTCTATTTTGGTGGGGAGTTGAGTACAAAATAAGTATTTCTTTTAAGACTATTGACTTTTTGAAAATTTCTACTATTCATAATATTTTTATAACTATTTTATTTCCTTTTTTTTCCCTTTCAATTCATCAGACCAACATGTGGTCTCTGGTTATTATTTAGATGGGACATTTTAAAATGGAAAACATTAGTGAGGGTTTCAGGTAGGTTTGGACTTTCTCTTTGTTTTTGTTTGTTTGTTTTATGCTTGTCTTTTTTTCTTTTTTGTCAGATCCTTGAAATAAAAACAAGTTTGACATCTGGAGATTTTTATCATAGGAAAACCAGCCAGTCTTAAAGGTATATTGTGTTCCTGTAGAATCAGTCATTTCTCATTCTGACATTCCTGATCATACATCGTGGCAATAATTTTTCTTAACTGGTTCTCTGATATTTCTTATGTCTTAAGTATGATTACAAAGTACTTTTGTCACAGTTTTATACATATATATATATGCTCATCAGTACACCTTTGACTTAGTATTTTGTCTTTTTTTAAATTTCTGAGTAGTATATCACCGACATTGAAAACGAGATGTAAATTTTGCTCTCTGTGATTCAAAACAGTGTAGCAATTATTTCTGCAGTCTGTCCTGAACGTAGACTGAAAGTATAGCATGGTTATAACCCTCAGAACGAGTTTAACCTGACAGCTCATGGACAGCGCAGGTGTATGAGTGAAGTCTTAGTGTATTGAGAAAGGGTGATGCAAACAGAAGGAACATCATTACAGCTATCTTTTCTAAAACAGGCACATTGGTCTTTCTGTTGCCAGTTAGTTTATGTACTGAATAGGAGCACATAAACTTATATAGGAGTGAATTACACTTCAGTGAATGAGGCCCCCAAAACCAGAGGATTTAAAGTAAAAGATTATCAGGGTTACCAGTTATTTTACCAATAAGCGGGCAAGTGATAACACACTTATCGTCAGTTCATTGCTAATTTACTGAGAAAACTGGGATGTTACAGTGAAGGATTATGTGATCAAGATATTGGTTTGCATTACTCATGTAGTGCAATTTTTTTTAGATGAGTACCAGCTTCATTCCAATCACCTTTAAGAAAAATATTGTAAGTTTCTAACAAAAAAGAAAAAAAGACAGATTTATTAAGCTAGTAAAATATGTTTGATGTACAGGTGCCTATTTACTTCAGGATAACATAACAGTTGTAGCTATTTGTCCTTCCACTGAATGGTGAGGTGTGAGATTTTAGATTAAAAATGAGATAATCTGAAGGTTAATTGTTCCTCAGCAGGCTAAATCTTTTTCTAATCTGCACTGAACTATGCCACGTTGCCACCAGTCTTGTACGCAGCTGGCTGCGTAATGAGATAATGTAGAGTTAAACTGGAAGAAAAGCATTCACTTTTCCATTTTCTGCTAGATTAGACCACTGTTGTACGGTTGAGGTCACTGAAAAGGGAAAAAGGTACAAAAAAGGCAGGTGAAATGACTGGTCAAATGCAGAACTCTAGGTTACTTTCTTAGACACCCATCACAGGGAGTGTGAAGCTTCATTCTGCATATAGTGTAGGGATTCTGAAATTATTTTTTCTTGGTTTTGGTAGTCTAATAAAACACTATTTTTTACTTTATCAAGTATTAAGTACTTTATTATTTGTTGAGAGCTTTAACAAGTAAGTGAAAGGCTCATGAATCAGTTTGATATACAATAAATCTGTCTGTAGGGCTCTCTCCACAAGGTGCCATTACAGGCAGAAGGCACAAAGTAATGTTCCAGGACAAACTCTTTGGTTCAAGTCAGTTCAAATAATTTTTTCAATTAACTGTATATAAGAAACCTTTACTCTGGGTCATGTACTACTTGACCAGGCCCCTCTGTACAAGGTTATTTGTTGTCTGTTCTCACACAGCCAGCAAAAATATCAGTGTAAACTTTTCAGTGTGGAGTCTGGCTAATGGCAAACTTGCCATCTTGTGCTTTACTGACTCCTTATCTGGTTGTCTGTACATGGTTCCTATTATACTGAATGGTATAATGTGTACTCATAAAATCTTCCAGTTTACTTTTATCCTAAAGAAATACAGTCTGTACACTCCCAGGTTTCTTTACAACATGAACCCAGAATTCAGGGACCTGAAGAGCTAAGAAAACCATCAGTTATCAGGAGGCTGACTTTTGTTGTGCCAAACTGTTACTCAATATGAAGACTGTTATTTGTTACTATGACAAACTTACATGTACACAAGCTTTTATATATCCTTCAAAGGCATAAGAACATATTTAAACCAGTTACATTTGTGATCATCTGGAGAATTTCCAGATTTTCAAAATTTTTTTCAGACTTACACTGGCTTATTTAAGAACACATTTTTGCCTTTTATTCCTTGCCTCAGGGAACCTGTAATCAAATTCACACAAATATGGTTGATGAGGCAAAGAAAGAAAGCGAGAAGATGAGAAAACTTTCTCTAGCTGATCTCCATAAAAGTTCTATGTGTTATGTATGGATTTGAAATGAGGATTTTACCAGACAAAGTAGAAAAATGTTCCAAAAATAGGTAGATATGCTCATGCATTCAAAATCATATAATTAGTTTTAATATACTGGACTCAGATCTTGGTTTCTGCTTTTTTTTTTCATTTCTCTTGATGATGAGAGAAAACATAAGAGAAGCAGTGTTTGAAGAAAGAAGAAGTTTCTCTTGCTGATATTGCATGCCAGACTTTTAGGCATGTTCAACATGTACCAAAGGTAATGTTTAAATTGCCATACCTCTTTGACTAGTAGCTTTGAATGTGATCCCAGATGTCAGTATTTTGTCTTAAGCAATAAATGAACTGGCTATCTTCCTTGCAGGATAAGTTGACTCTGACTCAAATCTCAAATACTACTAAGAGGAAGTATGCGTATGACCAGGAAGGCAATATTCCCAAAGGTCTGTCCTTTAAAAAATAAATAAAAACCAATGGATTTAAAGGTAGAAGTTACAGTGTCCTAAAAATTTCCTTTACGTGTCATTACCTTCACTATATAACTGCCATTAGGAAATGAAGATACTTCTTTCCCAAATGTCCTGTTAAATTGAGTACCTGTTAGCTCAGTAGGGCAATGGAATGCCAGAATGACATTTTATAAGCAAAACAGACAGTGTTTCAGATTTGCCCATGTAATAAGTATCCACTCCTGAACTATTGTTCTTGATATCACTTACATTCAACAGTGGAAAGAGGCATCTGTATGGTGTAATTTTTCCTACTAAAAATAGCTGAAGTTTGTGAATGGTATTGTGCCCTGAAGTGTACATGTCTCTTTGATGAGGAAAAGGCTTAGATTTAGGCAGATTTAGATCAAAATTCAGATATTGCAATATACACAGACATCTAAAACTAGATTTAATAACCTCGCTTTAATAATAATATTTCAGATCAAGTTTTCACCATTTCACGTGGGGGCAAGAATTTGGCAATTCTAGCCAAAGTTGCATAAGCATTCAGATAGGACAAAAAGTGCATATCCAAACTTAATTTCTGACAGTTAATGCTATAAAGAGCCCTCAATCAGCTGCACTGTGACAAGGCTATACATTCAAGTCAAACATCTCAGCATCTGCTGTAGTTTCAGTTGCAGAGCATCTAGATCTATTATGCTCTTTCTTCTGCTCTGGCAGTCACTGGGTATACTCATCTTTCAGGTGAATAAACTCTTACACTTTCTGTGTACATATCAGACAACGAAGCAAAAAGGAAAGACATTACCCTAGAACTGAAGGAAGCTCTGTCAGAGCCACTGAAGTTTGATGTTGATGATGACAGAGTAAAATTAGAGGGATGAGTTTTCCATAATTATGAGGCAGCAAGAACATTGTGATGCATGTCTGTCAGTAGCATTAAGCAGCTGTTTGTGATGTACATTTATCATGAGTACAAGAAGTTGAACTCTTTGCAAAACATGGGGGAAATGTTGTCTTTCTTCCCTTTTATTAATGATCAGGAAATAGAAAATGCTTGGTAGCCTTCTGATACCTCCCAACTCTCCTAGAGCCATTGGAAGAACAATATTTCCCTATTACTTTACCCAGTTACTTGGAGAACCTCGGTCCATAAAAATCCTTTTAATGACATAGACTCTCTCCCATATCTGTGTTAGCTGAGCTGTGCTAACATTCCATACACTGGCATCCCAAATCTCTTCCAACAGTTCAACAATTTCCTTTTGCATTCCAGACAGAAAGGAGCTTCTGCAAGCCTCTTTATTCTTTTAGATGCTTGCTCAGTCCATGTTGTATGTGAGCTCAGGACACAGCTGAACCATTTCTTCTGGCAGAGCAAGCTTTCTGAGACAAGTTCTGCAGCTCCCAACTTCTGCAAATAGCAAGAATTGAGTTGTCCTTGTGGGCAAGCAGACAGGATTCCTCTCTTATTCTAGGTAATGAAAAAAATTGATAAAAGATAAAACTGCAATTAAAAGGTAGGAAAAAAGCCAAAGGAGACAAATTAGAATAATGTAGAGCCTAAACTATAAAAATTTTACAAGAGCAGTATCGGCCCCTCACCCCTTTAAGAATGGAAAGCATAGAATTTCGGCATGAATTCTTTTCACACTGGAGTTTAAGATTACAGTATAAACCATCCTCACATAAAATATATGTTTAGAACTATGCTAGAATACTTCTGGTGAATAGGTTATAGGGGAGAGATTGTACAAATGCTTAAACAGGGCACTTAGAGCTTGCTCTGGGACTTTCAAGAAATAAATCATCACAATTATATATTTATCCAAGTAGACACTGAATCTTAATTCTGAGACTAAATTGATGGACTACAAACATTTTTCATATTGAAAATTTTAATATGGAATGGGAAGAAAGAAATTATTTCACATCCAATTTACATCAAAAATTATGTTATGGAAACTCATTTTACTTGAGCATGATTTTATGATATTGTCTGATAAAATAAATATACAATAATCTGCTCTTGATAAACCAGTAGCACTTTAATTTCACCAATACCATGGATGCAAATATCATCACATTAAAGAGATTACATATTTATGAGTGAATTTTTTTATGTCACAGGCAGATTTGACACCATAATAATAATATATTGACTTTTAATTTCTGAGAACCATACTCAGAATTGGCTGAGGGAAAACCTTCCTGTGTATCTAGGGAATTTTCTTGTGGCATGAGTCCTATCACTGTCACTGTTTACAATTGTTTCACCTGTCCTTGCATGAAAACATTACCTAGAAAAAACAATTTTTCACCTTCTTGGTGACTTCTCCTATAGCCTTCTGAAAATATCTTCCTAGTTTCAACATGGCCTTGGCAAATACTTCCAGAAAGTCAGATGAAGCAGTATTAGAGCAGGTCTATGGTAGAAACTGCTTTTGAGCTTTATTTTTGGTTCTATCCCTGACCTCTTCAGTGAAGATGAGCAAGTTCTACATTCTCTGCTTGAATAAGTTGGATGTAATATTCTCATTCCCCCTTTCTCTCTTAATCCTCATCTGTATCCCATTTTTAACTGATATCTACTATATATTAATAGAAAACGGTTGTGGTTTGGGTTTTATTTTGGTTTTTAAAATTTTATTTTATTATTTTATTTTATTTTATTTTATTTTATTTTAGTGGGTTTGTTTGTTTCTCTTCTTTTTTTCTCTCTAGTATGCTGATCATTGGTGGGATATAGTCAATTCTCTTAAAAATGTCCTATATAGCACTGTGTTTCCTATTTGTGCTGAAAAGCTTTGATAACACACTGATGTTTTAATTACGGCTGAACAGTGCTGACACAGTAATCTCCTTTTCTGCTTCACTGCCAGTGAGGAGAATGGGGGTCCACAAAAAACTGGGAGGGGACACAGACAGGACAACTGACCCCAACTAATCAAAAGGATTTCCCATACTATATGAAGCTGTGCTCAGTAACAAAAGCTAGGGGAAAAAGAAGGAAGGGGGGCATGTTCTGAGTGGTGCTGTTTCTCTTCCCAAGTCACCATTACTCGTGATGATGTCCTGCTTTCCTGGAGACGGCTGAACATCTGCCTGCCCATGGGAAGTGGTGAGTGAACCCCCTTTTCTTACCCTCATGGCTTTTTCTTTACCTATTAAACTGGCTTTGGGAGTTTTATCAATTTTCATTCTTTATCTGATTCTTTTCCTCTCACACTGTGGGAAGGGGGTATGAGTTAGTGAGTGGCTGTGTGGGGCTCAGCTGCTGTCTGAGATTAAAACACAACATCTAGGCATAAACTCAGAAGTTATTTATCTATTTCTATTGCAAAATTGTAAAAAAATTAATAACTCAGTTGGTATCTTCCAGTTCTGCGTGAACAAGAAGATCAGGAAACATAAGTTCACTATAATTCTACTGTTACTGTAAAGAATATTCAATTATTGTGATATCAGTATCACCAGACCTGTGAAACTACATCAATTTATCTATATATTGGAAATTAATCAAAATTATCATCTTTCCTGAAATCCATAATAATTTTCAAATATCACTGAATGTTATGCAAAATTATTAGATATGTTCTGAAAATTTCTTCTGTTTTGTGGCTCTGTGCTATGAATTTTGCCTTTACTATTGAAACAGTGGCAAACTTTTTCACCAAGTTTTTGCTCTAGATACCAGATTGGCAGACTACAAAATCTATTTCCCTGATTTACAACCGATCTCACTAACCTACTAATTTCCTTAAAATTCTGTTTAACAGTTTACTTCAAATTTTCAAAGAAAAAAAAAGGGTCATAGGAATGTCTGGATGTTTTTGCTAATTTTTTTCTCTCCCATAGGAAGGGAGAGAAATAGCCACCGAAGTTTCAGGGTCAGGGTTAGATTTTGCATGCCTATTTAACTTTTAAAACATGCATGACCTTTTTGTTTTTAAATATCCCTATAGCTTAACAGGGATCCATGCTGCTCCACATGGTTATGGTCAGTTATGGACTGCTGAAGAAACTGGGGAGCTTAATCTACCTGTCCATTTGTTCTTTATTCCTACTCCTTTGCAGAACTGCCGTAAATTCACACACTAAACACATAAAAACACTCTGTGTTAAGTACCTCAGCAGCTTCCCGGCTCCTCTAAGCTAAAAGCCAAGCTCAGACAATTGGTGTTCCAAATGAGCCAAAGAAGTGCTTCTGTCTAGTTTGTAACTGAGCATTTAACCTAAGGCTGAATGTTCAGCCATTTAACCTAAGGCTGAATTTCCTATGTTAGGACCACAAAGGACATGATGAGAAGGTAGCTGCAGTGGAGAATGCGGTTTTTTATTTTACAAATTGTCCATTAAATGAGTGAATCAGATAACACAGTTGCAACAGGCAGCATTTCCTGAAACAGGAGGGAAATTGCAGTAGTGTTCATCAGGCTGCCCTTAAGAGCGGTGCTATGGCACATTGCAAGAGCATGCCCTCATCACATGACTGTTTCTAAACACCTCTGCTGTGCCTTGACATAACATCTGAAAGCCTTCCATATAAAATCACAACATATTTCATTTAAACCTGTGTATTAGTTAGTATCTCCTTTTTAAATCTTTTGACTCTTGGTTTTGTTTAAATATGGAAATCCAAGCAGAGCCTTCCCAGAACTCTTAGTCTTTCATTTGATTCCCAAATCCATTTAAAAGTCTATTAAAATATGTGTTCTGAAGTTCAGAGATTAGGGGTTGTTACTGCAAGGTGATGAAAACTACGTCTCTTGCTCACCAAAACACCTAAGCTTGGACATAACTCTAAGCATGAATAATACCTTTGAAGATCTAGACAAATTAGATATGTATTTGGGTGGTTTATTGGGTCCTCAGATCTTGTAGAATAAAGCTCCAGACTGTGTGTGTGTATATACATGTATATGTATATGTACATGTACATACACACAAGAACATACATCGTGAATTTAAAATGTCAGTACCACATAATTTGATTTCAATTTACTGGTAAGACATTATTGGTGTAATTGTACTGAGTGCAAAAATTACTGCTCTGCATACACTAGCGTAGGTGTACTTTTAACAAAGTCCAGAAATGGTTGAACGAGTCTGCCAGCAGTCGTTCATTTTTCATGCAATAACTCCAGCTAAATCTAAACAAAATGAATACTATAATTGAGAGCCTGAATTCAATAAATTTTCTGTTTGTAGGTATAGGAAATGAAGTGAAATGACATTTCTATCAAATTGAGACAATGTGTTGCATAAAGCTATCCTGAGAAACAACTCAAACCTACTGCAAGAGGATGTACATTATGCTGGCATCATACCAGGCTGCAGTTTACATCTTGGCAAGGACACACTGAGGTTTTGCAAGTATATCAAACACTACATTGCAATATTTTTCCAAATAATTTTAGCTATGTATGTTTTCTACCTCCTGCAATCCCAGCTGCACAGTCCAAATGCAACATTATGCGGTTTTTATAATATCCTTTGTGACATTCATCGTTGTCTGTTGCTTTAACGTTTTACTTGGCAAATGTGATTCATTTAAAAAAGACAAGTGAAACAATGACTTTTTCACCTTTCAAGGAGTTTGATACCTAATTTTATTCAACTAATTTTCTGTCTCCAAAAGACTTCTCTTTAGCTTGCAAAATCTTTCTGTTGATGATTTATTGTAATTAATTAATTATCCATGTTGATTTATATTTTAAAAAATCTACACATACTTTTAAAACAAATATGAACACATCTGACATTTGACAGTGATATGAACTTTCTCACTGGGAATATCTATTCCTATATTAAATATATCCAGAGACAGCAGATGGGGATTTTATGTGAGATTTATATGATTTCCAGTTAACTGAATTATTTGTTGTCAAATTATCCAACAAATTTAATCTGCTGTCTTCTGAATTATTCATGACCCAGTCATAATTTCTGTAAACACTACATAATTTTATCAATAATTTGCACAAATAAATATTAGCTTTTTTATTATTGAATTGATTTTTCAAAGCTAAGATTTTTCATCTTAGTCAAATGTCTGTCACCAGAAAACAGGGACAGAGTTAGTCCCTGAGAATCTAGACCTGGTGATGGCACAGTGTCACTTGTTAGAGGTTCTTCTGGTCCTGAGACATGGCACAGGGTGTCTGGTGAAAAACTCAGGTAGTCTCAGAGTATAGGATGCACTGTTAGGGGTGCAGAAAAAACAGGCATCTCAGCATGGATCCACATGGACACAGCAAAACTCACTGCTCATGCATGCATCTCTCTTATAGAAACGTCTCAATTTTCCACGGAGTGTAAACAGAGAAAGAATTAGGCTTACATACAGGTCAGGAAGCATGAACAAGAGTCATCTCATTCCCCACATAAAAGAAAGCTGAGAAGAGTAAATTTTTGCACTCCAAAAATGAGGTGACTTTCTATCCAGATTTTGTGTCTAAAAGTATTGTTTTAGTGTTCCATTTTTAGACAACTCTGAAAGAAAAGATTATTTTTATTTTCCCTTATACTTAAAGTACAGTTAGAAATCAAATTGAATTTTTGTAGAATTTAGGAAGGTAGATTAATGAAATAAAATTATGCCAGAAAACTTCCTAACCCAATACCATCAGCCCATTACACATGAGCTAAGCCTTTAAGATCTAATTAATAATCTGGAGAAATTACTAACTTGATCGTCTGTAGATGTTTCAGTGTATCTAAAAATGGAATTTAACTTGTGCTTAAATACAAGGACTTCAATACTGCTTCACATCTTCAGAAGAAGCTGTAAATAGAATGCTTTTAAAATTATTTTTATTTTTATTTATTTTTAAAAGCCCTTCAAGAAGTTGTTGTTTGATTACATTTGTTCATTTGTTGGGGGAGTGGGGTTTTCTTTCAAACACCACTTTAGAGAAATTTCCACTATAAAAAACTTTACTGATGGCACATAAAAAAGCTGATAACATAGTCTAATACATGATATTTCTTCCATTTAACTCAAGTGGATGTTTTTCACTACCCTTAGTGTAAACAGTAGCAAGACCTCAAATGTTAAAAAGACTTTATAGTTTAGGCTGACTTCTGTGGAATGGTAAAATACATTAGACAGTTAAAATACTGATCCTAATTATGTCAGAAGCTCTAAATGTCTTTAATTTGATTCCTTGCCATTGTACAGCAGACTCATTTAATAGGAAAGTATCTGAAATCCATGAAATTATCTGACTTAATTTTTGAAAATAGTGTGATTCAGAGTTAAAAACAACTGCTCATCGCAGTGTCAATTTTCTTCACTAGCCCTAAGGAAGAACTTTATGAAAATACAAGTCAGAATTTAGAGTTAGTGTAACGGTATACTTAGGTTTTGTGAGTGTGACTGTGAATAAGGCTAATCCTTGTACTTCTAAGCAGCTGTTCTTTGCAAACAGTGTTTTCATTCTGAAATGCAACAAGAAAGAGAAAGAGTGTACTTTTACAACTTTTCAAAGACTACAAAAAGGTGGGAGAACTTTTGAGAGAAAGTTCCTTTTATTTTTTTTACAATTAACTACAACCAAGCATAAGAACTAATTTGGCTCCAGTAATTTATTTTTCTTTTTTTTTCTTTTTTTTTTTTTACCTAAATACGTAACAAGAAAAAATATGATCTGAAACTGTTGCCTCAAAATGGAAAATCATCTGGCCAAAGTTCTTTTGTTTCTTTCAAGTGGCAATATATTAGAGCACAACCATCCTATAAAACACTCAGTGCTGCTATGTGCCAACGAGATTAGCTAGTTTTGAGCTCAGTCACCTGTGATTTTGAAAACTTTTCCAGAGTCAAAGAAGACTTATAAACACTTTGCAAGCAAATGGGGAAGAACAAATATTTTGTTGTTTGAGGTAAAGTGAAGGTGTAAGTAGCAAGAAGAGTACTGGACTGCTGCTTTTTTGACCCCACTCTTTTATGCAGTGTAAAACTGAAATCTTCTTCTATGGACCTGTTTTCTTTGAAGCCCTTTGCCTGCCTAAAATAGCAAGAATGAGAATAGCCTCATTTAAAAATATATTTTACATCATCATCTCCATCAGAAAAAGAGATATATTGACCTCTCTACCCATAGATTAAAAGGGGAACCAAATTTATCTGCACGTACTACATTCTCAGCTTATGACCTCTTAGTGTGAGAAATTCTTCCTTAAACAGGTACACTACTGAGGTCAGAGCTGCACACTCTGAAGACAGAATTTCCAAGTGGACAGGGCTGGATTTATTTCCCAGGAAAACAAGGTGTTCTGCTAAAGTTATAATCTAGACATACCTCATTCAATTCTCCATCTTTCAGCTTAGGGGCAGCCAAGATATACAAGCTCTGAAACGAACATTCATGTGCATTTCTGATATGTGAGTCTCTGATCCTAGCTGGTCTTTGGGATGTTACAGTAGCTATTAAACTAATTGGGTTTTTTCCTTCCTCATAAGTATGAGAAAGATAGGGATAATATTTTTATGGAGCAAAAGACATTGGAAGACATAACACGGTTAAAAAGAGGAAGACAGAAATGGTGAAAGCGAAATAGAGATCAAATGTGGGAGCAAAATATGGCAGAAAGTAAGAGAAAGCTGACTGCTCCAAAAAATCTGCTGAATAAATAAAAATGGGAATATAGAATGCATGATTAACCTACAGAGTTGAGACTGAACTATTCACACAAATTAAAGTTCAGTATGATGCAGATATTCACATGTCCCAAAGGAATTCTCAACACTTCTACCTAAGCCTGGAATAAAAAAATTCAGCTGAAATAATGATTATACAACAGGTTTTGGAATAAATATATCAGATCATACTGAATGACCTCTCTTTCCCTGAGAAGGATCCCCTTGGGTAAGAATATAGTACTATAACCTTAAAAGTGCTTGCTTCATCTCTTCATGATTTCACTGATCATCCAAAAGATATTGTGCAGTCCACTTGCACCTTGCAGCGCAGCCCTGTGGATGGCAAGGTGGGCTGTCAGATGCCCTGTTCTGCACAGTTTCTTTGGGAACAAAACAAGGTTTAACTTCCCCAAAATGTTGTGGTGATCTTTTCCTTTTTGACTGACCTTTGTCTCTTTCACCTTGTTCCTAAATATCTTCTGTTCCTGAGAGAGGGGTGCTGCTGAGATGGTTCTAGTTAGCTCACTTTAATGTGTCAAAACTTTAAAAGTTCTACCCTGGAACAGTTTCACAAGCTGTGTTCATTGCCAAATACAAAGAATGACATATATTGGAAAACAGTTTTAATTAAAATCTAGTTTAATGTTTCCATTTAATTTAAGTAGCAGCTGGCATTATTTGTTACACTGACAGTGTGAGAGAAAGAGGTCAGAAAAAGAAAACTGGTTGCTATTCCTTCTTAATTTGCCAGTTGAACTACTGAAAATATTAACATTTTAAATCTCTTTCTCTGGCTTTTAAGTAAGAAGTAAACAAGAAGTAAACTCTGAACAGGATTGTTTCCACCATTGACATGGCCATTAATGCCAATATCACAAGATAGGCTTGTAATTGAAATGCTAGAAACAAAAACATAGGTTCCATGTGCTGAGATGTATTTATCCGGAAGATTTCGTAGCATCCTTTAGGATTGCTGCTTGAGAGAAGTGACTGTAGTTTCCACTGGCATCTCTCTCAATTTATATATAACTAATAAAAAACTAGGGACACTGCTGAGCACACCATGACTTCATCTTGTTGCTGTCCTTGATCTGGTTGCCTTAGGGCAATTTAAAAATAACCTTGGTGTTCAGAAAAAAATTAGATTATTAAAACTCTGTTTGAATTCCTCTTATATATTTATATGCCTACTATATATCTTGCTTCCATACCATCATCTTAAAAGGGCTAATCACATGAGGGAGTGAATTAATCTCATTTAGTTGAAAGCATCTATTTCATGGACACCTACACCTGAGATAAATATCTCAGGTTTTCTTCCTAATTAGTAGAAAGAGAGAGATCCCCTTAGAGTACCTCTCATCTGACCTGCTTTCACAGGACCATAAAGAATGGAGTACCTGAGTACACTGTGCAATGGCAGAGAGGACAATGCAAAAAGTGTGATGAGTTTTGGGATAGGATATGGATTGACAAGTAACAGGCAAAAAACACCTGAAACTGCTGAAAAGCTGCATCATGTTATCCTCATGGACTGATTTCTTTGGCAGCCTGTGCCTATCTACCTCTCCCCACACCTTATGAGAGACTGGGGATAAGCATTGTAATAGGGGTATCCAGCATCAAGCACTATCTGTAAAAAGACCCCAAGGTTAATTTTAAAAGCAAGAATTAGACATTCTGACTAGCATCTGAAAGAAATCTTATGAAAATTCCTGAAATGGGTTTATGCATGGAACTCTCAGGGCCACTTTCAGGGCTGTGTGCTTGTGAGATACCTGAACAAAAGTAAGAATCCCCTACAGGAAGAGAAGTTGTATGAAACCACTACAAAACATATACAACATGATTGACTACTGATTACATTGAAACTGTGAGGTAGGTAAGGATACAGATAAAAGGGGGAAAGGAGTGTACTGCATAGTTACAGCTAGGGTTATACTGCCATTTTACCCTACTTATAAAAATGAAATGAAGTGATTAAGTTTTAATTGGGATTTCTTTATATTTTGCAAAATGAAAGCAGTAATTTGGGGTACTAAGATTAATTGAAATGCTTTTTGTTGTAAAACATGTATTTCAGTCATTGTATATCTAAACAAATATTTCAGAATTATGTTGAATTTGCTTCTAGGAGAAGATCAGCTATGCCAAACTGCTTCTTGAAGTTTAAATCCAAACTCCACTTAGATCAGAGGATGTAATTTGGATCACTTTACAGTTTTTATAGCAGCTGAAAAGATTGAAAAGAAATCATCAAAGAGGATGCTAATTGCAATCAAATTAAATGGCTGAATGGGTTAGAATTAGGATACGAAACTCTGGGAGAATATCTGCTCTGATGCATCCTGCTGGTGAAATATTTTATTTCTGGGTATTAAATAAACATTTCCTCAGTACATTTTTATTACAGTTAATAATGTGAAATTCACAGTGACCCAACCATGGACTGAAGAAGAAAAAATGGTTCTTGCCTGTTGTTAAGGGAGTAGTTTAACCTAAGAATAAGTTATGCAATAAGTTATGCAAAATCATGTATGTGTGAATTCTGGAATATACATGCACACATATAAAATCACCCATTTCATCACTACTGGAAAGAATGAAATTTTTTTTTCTTGAATAGCTTTATGAAGTAGGTAGGAGTTTTAAGTACAGTCTTGCTACTGTCATGCAAATAAGTGCTTCAAGAAACTCTTCTCAATATATATTACAAGCCAGAACTGTGGAATTAATTAGTCTGTTCTTCATAGTAGATTTTTCTATAAAAACTGTCAATGTTAATATAAGGAAGGTTTTTCTTTCTTTAATTTACTCTTCTATTAAATTTTCATATACATCCAAGTGAACATTATACTAAATTAAATGAACGGTTGCAAAGGAAACTTAACTCAAACCAAACTAGAAAACTGTTTCTGGGCAGTTTCAGAGGAAAACAGATGTATATGCAACAAGATTTCAGTAAATGTTAAAAATAAGAAAAAAATTCTTTCAAGTGTGGACACCAAATAATCATCTTCACCTTTTTAGATTTTTTCCAGTATTTGGGGCAACACTTCATTTAACAATCTGCAGGTAACATTTAAATACATTTAGAATCATAAGGTGTTTATTGATAAACACATTATGCACATTATAGACTACATGTAAACAGTCTTCCTGTAAAAAATCTGTTAACATCTACAGACTAGGATGGCAACAGGTAACATTTAGACTGACAATGTATTTGTCTCTTTTTTCAAACATAATCAAGAATTGAAGACCTTCTTAGTCAGTTGAAACATCAGACATAGAGGGCTGTTCATTTCTCAGTCCAAGTCTACACTTGCAACAGGCAGCTATTTGATTTTCTTATGAAAATCTTACAAACTGAAATTCTTCTTCAGTACTTCTGATATTAGATGTACAATTTCACTGAACAGTGAACCCTATGTATTTTTCATAAATCAATCTCCTCATTAAAAATATTTACACAAAATTGTATTCGTTTACAGAGTTTCCATAAACTGTGTTCAAAACTGTTGCTTGGAGTAAATTTTAAGATTACCTGTGAGTCTCTTACCTTACGTAAGTTTCAGTGAGTTTTGCTCCATCTTTTTTAAAAATTGTTTTTAATATTATACAGATCTGAAAAAATGTAAAGAAAACAAATTTCTATTCATATGTAGTCCTGCAGAAAGAGAAATCAGACTGCATTATTAGTAGCTTGAAAGTAATTTTTTAAAGTGGTTTGTAACCTCACATAGGCACTATGTTGAAATACTTTCTTATCAAACTTTAGGCATTAATTGCAAGTGTTGGCTGATTTATTCTAATTTTTTCTTAAAAACCATTGACTTGTCAGCATTGGTCTTTAAAAAAATAAGCAAATAAGCATGACTTTCAAAGGGAGAGGAAAAAAGTATCAATAATTGCATAAACTTTGTTCACAGATATGAGAAAAGATTGGGGTAACAGTTGTTTGTTCTATTAACTTTGAATGTCTCCTTAGTTTTACGACAATCTCCTCTAAGTCTATTCTTCATGGAAATCTTGTTTTTGTCACATAGAGCTGAGGTGGGAAGTTAGAAATAATCCTTTATATTTTAGAAATAAATTCCCAGAAATATCTCTGAAGGGCTTAGTTCTTTGCAAATCTTCACTGCTGGGATGCCAGTAGACCTTTCCTTTATGTTTTTAGCTACCAGGACAAGAAGGTCAGAATGTAAACAGGTACTCTCCTATATCCCTATCTTTTATCAATACCTTACAATGAAACTGTAAATAATTTGGGGACAGATATATAAATTTTCTTCTATATTTGCTTAATGACTATTCCAATAGTACTCTTGCCTTCAGGTTGCCATATGCTATTAAACCTCCCCCCCCCACCCCCCCACCCCCCCCCAAATCAATAAATCAGAATAATGGAAAGGGATGTATATTAATGATGTTAAATATAAAATAAATTATGCGACAGTGTCTAGGTTGCTAGATGGCTCCCATGACTTCCAGCTCCCCTCCATTTGTGATTTTTATTCACTGTAGGATTGTATGGAGCACTGGAGACTCAGTTACAGTATAAAGCAATCTGAAGCACTATGCTTTTGATGGTTTAAAGGAGGAGGTTGTTTTTTTGTGAGATCCCCAGAAAAGATAGAACTATGTTTTCATATATTTTCCAGGATGCAGTAAGATGGGTGGTTGGTTTCACCCCCACATCCTCTGAGCTCTGTTCATAGTGATTTTTTTCCTATTTTTTATTCTACTACAGATTACCCTTTAGCACACTACATAGAGATTTGAATGAAAAGCACTTCTGCATATGCAGCTGTGATCAGAAAAATGGATCTAGGTCTCTTTCTTTCTTTAGAAATGAGATTGCTGCTACACCTGCCTCTGAGAAAAGACCTGAACTCTGCTGCACTCTTCCTTCTCATCCCAAAAGGCTTTCCAGATACCAAACATTTAGGGAACACTGAATTCTCCACAAATTCTGGGAGAGAAGAGAGAATGGCAGTTTTGGTTAAATCTTATTTCGTATACATTTGTATTGTGTTATTGTGTGTCTATATGTAAAGGTGAGGCACTAAAGCATGGGATAGAAAACTACTTTAAACACATTTCAGTAAATCAATATAACACTAAATTTTTCTTTGCTTATTCATTTTTTCCTAAATCTCTTGGGGAACATTATTTTATCAGGATACTAGCCAAACTAAACGTAAATAAATACACTATTTCAAGAAAATTCATTTAATTTCTCATATATTCCTTTGGAGACTATTGTGATGTAATGATTTATGAAAAAAACTGTCCACATATATATGCCACACCCTAGATATGATGACATAGTAAAAAAATAATATGACATGCTTGATTAGAGAGGCCCACCAGCTCTGTGTGCATTACAGCTATGGATCTGGTTTGACCATTACAGAGCAAATACTAACATCTGGAAACTCAGAGTTCAAAGGTTATTTTTCTCATAAAAATGAACCAGCATGATTCATAAAACCCTGATGTTGACCTTCAATTTAACAATTTCCTACTGTTAATATTGTATTATAAAATACAGGGTGTCCCTTTCCTTGACTTGGTTTCATTTTCATTTTATTGAACATTTTAATCAATTACCATAGAAAGGGGCATTTGTAAATAACCCATCCATGAGATTACAATGCAGAAGCTTGAACAGATAGATTACTAATGTTTAACACACTCGCACACATTAATTTTATCATAAAAAAGAAAAACTTTTATGATTGCCTAAGAAGCTTCTGACTTCTTAGATAATTCCTCCAAATTTTTTTCCCCTTTGTTGTTGCTGTTGTTGTCTTTCTCATTCATCATCCTCCTCTTCATATAATACTGCAGTTCCATTCTTCCTGGGCTTATAGTGCCTGAAAGAAGACACTATAAAAAAGTACATTAACATTAATTAATTTTGTGTTCTAGATCATGCCTTCAGGCTATGGGGATGTGCCATAGATAAAATTATTTCCTTCCCAGTCCTGCACAGCTGTCCATTTTGTAGCTCTGGATTGCATCTGTATGCTCATATTACCTCTGCTCCAACAAACAGTTGTGGTGGGCATTGCATATGTACCTCTATTCAATTCTCCATGCAGCCACTAAATTCTGTACATTTCCCCTCCACATACATGTTATAGGAACTATATGCTCCTTGGGATGTGGTAAAGCCCAGCAGCTATTGCTGACACTACATATACTGGCAAGTAATCTGGGAATGCCTAGATTCAAATACTGCCTGATCATAAATGTCCGCCTTTTCCCATCCTTCTATTCACCAGTAAATACCTGCCTGAAGTCTAACCTTATTTGTACCACTCCTCTCTTTTCTTTCTTTTGTGTCCTTAAATGAGGAACCTGTGTTGTCCTGCTTAAAGGAGTAAGCAGACTTTATCTTCTCGCTATTTAACAGCGGGAATAGAAAAATCAAGGAAAGTATCCATAATCACAGGACTAAGCTAGAAAACTATTCCTTACACAATGTCTGGTTTGAGAGGCAAAAATGAGCTTTGGGATGATCAGCTGGAAATGACCAATAAGCTTGGTTTCTCATTTCCACATGCTCTCTTGCCTGTAGATTGTAAATAAGCATAAAATCATATATTCCAGCAGGAATTATGTGGAAATGAGAACTATCACCTACTCCATTTAATCTTCATTTTAATGAGGCATACATGTAATTGCACTGACATTAGAGCATCACATTTGCAGCATGGAGAAATGATCTATCGCTAGGTCATGCTAAACTTGCCTCCCTACCAAAACAATTAAAATAAAAGGAAATAAAAACAGAGGAGTTCACTAGTTAATATCTGTATTTATTTCTTTTGAGTACCAAGAGAGTTTACCATAAGTACTTTCAAAGAAAAAATATTTTGGAATTTCAAAGTGTTAAATATAAACCTACATGAGAAATGAAAACTGTTACTTTTTTAGGATCTGAACTTGAAATTCAATTCAAAAAGCTGAAGAGAATAAAAAAAAACAGTGGTAAAAAGTGCCCGTAGGATTGAAAGAATGATGTGCTTTAACCCATCTTTGTCTCCTGTTTTACATTGTTGAATGGCAACTCCCTTGGAAAGAAGAGTTTAGAACTCTAGTGCTGACTTAACCTTCAATACATCTCTATTGTAACAGAAAGACAACCTCATTTAGTGAGTTTGACAGTGTGATTTCAGTATGTTTTAAAACCTTTTTCTTTTGACGTGTACTTTCCCTAGCTGAAAAGATGTGCTGAAATTAATGTACCAGAAGTCTATCATTTAGCATTTGTCAGTATTCTATCATTATCTGCGAACAAATGTTCCTAATTAACTAGAGCAAGAGGTGCCGAGACAACACAAGGGTGAGCTGTATCTGGGATGCTGCCAGCTTCACTTGTTACAAAGCTAAATATTTGATGGTTTTAAGATCTGAAATTTTATATTCTCTTACGGTATCTTCTGATGGTAATCCTTTATGGCCTGACCTCAGAGACTAAACATACAGGAATATTTTAAGTGTTCCATAGACACGGTAATTGTCTGAGTTTTTCTTGTTGGAAAGCCACATGGTAATAAATAAACCTTTGGGTGTACTGTCCTTCTTGTAAATTTATTCTTTTCCAGGTCAGCTGTAATTCAAATAGTCACTAACTATCTGATTGCTTGTTTTGGAAAAACCCTAGGTATAATCCTGTAATTCAGAGGTGTCCTGGTTCCAGCCAGGATGGGGGATGGCCAGGACCCGGAGGTTATTCTATACTGTATTCTTTTCCAAGGATAGGGGTAAGGACTCTCTTCCAGTCAGTGAGCAAGGTGGAGGGAGCAGTCGGGGAATGCCAGTTCCCTCTGTTATCAATATTGTTGCTGTTAATGTTGGTTTTCTTATTCCATTCTCGTTTCAAGTAAATTATTCTTCTGTCAACCCGTGATATTCACCTTTTGTGCCTCCAATTCTCCTCTGCAGGGGGACAGGGAGAGGGAAGGAGTAGTGAGAGAGCAGAGCATGATTTGCATTGCTTCAGTGGGAACACTAAAATGGGGAATACCATTCCTAAAACATGACAAGCAGCTTTTAAGTACAGCGAAAGTACTGCTTCTAAAAGGTACTAAAATGGTAACTAAGAAAAGCAAGCTCGTTGTAGGCAGACTTGTGTTGGCAGTCTTAGGGCCTGAAAGTGTGTGTGAAAATAGTGTATGTGGGAGTCTGCAGAATGGAAAAGACTGTAAAGAAATCATAGTCTTTAACCTTACACTAAAGCAAGAAATACAGTAAGAGATGTTCTTGGTTTATTTTTAATTTAACCCCTTTTTACCTCAGTTTGCAACATGTTGATATTTGATGCTGAATAAAAGTTTTGTCTCTGTGCAAAAGAATAATAACAAAAAGGGGTGTCTAATCCTAAAACTATATTATATATATGCTGTTTCCATTGTTAAGGAGACCTCTCTATGCAGATCTGCTGCACACATCTGCTGCACACCTTGATCTAAGCAAGTGTTAGTCACAGATAATGGATTTTGTTTTTCATAATTTTGAAACATTTTCATTAAGAATAAAGTTCATTTGTTATACCTCAGCAATCAAGGTGCAGCCCATATTTTACAAGCTTGAATTTTATAATTTTAAACAACTGACTTCTTATTGACTGAATTTTCTTCAAACTTTCTGTCTCTCATGCTCATGAGTTGATTACTTATGAGTTGATTGTGTTGTATGACTCTCAAATCATACCTCCTTTTAATTTTTATTTTTATTTTTTTTAATACTTGTTTCCCAGCTCTATATTTACTAATACAGAATATAAAACTTTTGAAGCACAAAATGATGATCTCCAGAGGTCCCTTCCAACCATAACTATTCTGTGATTTTGTGATTTATTCTCTTGATCTTAACACACATGACTAAGAACTTAATGTATTATTTTGATCAGTAACCCCTAAAAACCAAGTTAAGTAATCATTGCTTTTTTAAAATCATAATTTTAATGGCAGTAATTATAAATCTTTCTTTTATATATTATATTATTGAGGACTATATGAGATAAAGAGTGGTTGAAGAAGACTTGAATGGTCTTTGAACACAATAATTGTATTTAAGAGCAAAATCCACTGGTATCTTCTATGGTAAAAATGTAAAGATGTCCTAATTTCAAAAGCCAATAACTATTTTTACATTCACAAAATCTATTCTTAGCATATCTAATATTGGAATCCTGATATCAGGCAGGGATAACTTGTGATAACTGCATTAAAAACTACATGTATTCCTTTTCATGATTGCCTCTGATGAGGCAAAGAAACACTTTTTTCTGAGAAATATTTTTATGTTGATTTTCACCCTTTAAAAGAGCTTCACACTATTTTTGCAAAGTTAGTTAAATCTTGTCTTTTCAATCTTTCTACAAAGGTAAACATTTATGTTCTGACCTGTGTTTTCTTTGCCCCATTTCTATTGACAATCATTGTCAAATACTGCCAGTATGCCTACAGCATGTTTTAATGTTATTCTGTTGCAGGATTGTTAAACTCTTGTCCTTGGCCCAATCCACTCATCTGCTTGGTTTCTAGAGTGTTTCCCAAATTGAACTTCTAATCTATTTCAAGATCTTCAAAATACCTTGAGGATGCAAATGATAATGCTAATAAATAACTTCATTATGGACTATTGAGGCTGATCTGTTCTTCAAATAAAATCACTTATTAAGCTAAAAGTGTAATGACTTCCATTCCATAACTTAGATGTGACACAAGAACAGTGTTTTTTCTCAACTAAAGCATGTTATAGGATGTCTGTCTTAAAAGGAAATTTACCTTTGTATGTGGTGGGTTTTTTTATTAAAAAATGTATCAGAGTATCTTCACTCTGTGTCATCAGATCTTTGACATTTATGTTAACATTTAGTTACAGAAATATTTTAGATTTATATATATATATTCATAAAAATATAATTTAGCTTAGGTTTTGGGATTTTTTTCCTTCCTTCTCCACCCCTTCAAAGGAAGAGGTTGTGAGTTGTCCAAGCATACCGCTGTAACACCTTTAAATCCTTACCAATTTCAAAGAAATTTGATGAAAAGATGGAAGTATCAGAGATTATTTGGTTTCTACAACCTTCTGAAAAATCAGTACTCAGTAAAAGTAAATGAAAGGCTGAATTCAGTCTTCAGGAATTCTGCTTGGCAGTGTTTGGAGAGGCAATCAGCAACTGAGTTTGGACAGTGCACACATAGCTCCAACTATCTGCAGCGTATAGTGTCTGCTATCCGTAGTCAAGTCCCTGGGGGAATTGTAACATTCACTGGGATTAGAGATTATAACTACTCTGACACTGAGCTTTTCGAAACAGTTTGAATGTTTTCAAGGCAGTTTGTGTAATTTTCTTCCCCAAGCTTGCAAATTCACTCAAAATCATAATGCTTGCAATCAAGAATGAATAAAAAATGCTGCCACTAAACCACCCAGCTATTAATCTGCAACATAAAACCTATGAGCTCCACGCGAGACAGGAAAGGCTGTTGAAACTATTAAGGCAAGGTTAAGAAGGAAAGCATTGCTTCATAGCATCTGGTTTGAGAAAACTCTGGGAACGAGTAAGACAAATGAGGAATAACATGGATAAAGGAATATTATGATAAAACAGATTTTTTTGGTGTATGTGTGTATATATACATATACACATTCTAATTTATTATTTTGTAGCTCACAAATACTACCTTGATGCTACACAGGGTGCAAATATTTGTTTACCACAGAAAATGGGAATATCAGAAACAAGAAGCTGACTTTTCAGGGTATGATATTAATGTGCCATACTTAGTATACTGCCATTGTAGTTATAGTGATGGATTGATTGAATTTGTTGAACTAGAAATATGTGAGTCATCACACACAATACAAAATGCCTTTGAAAATCCCCTAGGAGTTTGTGAACTACTACAAACTGCATTTCAGGGAACTGACTGATGAATCTGCAAGTAAAAAATGAGTTATTGTTTTAGACCCTATGAGGAGACAACACTAGGATACTAAACAGCACATTTTCAAAGCTCAGGTCCTGTATTTCTGTCATTATTAGTTTAACTTGAGAGAGAGGAGAAAAAAAAAAAGCATAGTAAAGTTGTCCACATTTGTGCCACAGAAAAAATATGTTTATTCAGTTTGTTCTTCTGTTTTGTTATTAAAGTAAAATATAAGCAAGATGTTTAATTAAAAACAAATTTTCCTAAAATTTTAAATGAAGAAAAGCTTAAATTTGACAAAACTTAGAACTCCGATGAAGTTGATGAAGTTATACTGGGTTGGAGTGAATGACCTGAGTTTGGGTTTTCACTTCTCTTTCTTTCCTTATTCTAATATTGCCTTGAAATCACTTTTAAATCAATCACATTTTGCCTACATTAGAGTTGTATCGCTTTTTTCAGCTTCAACTGAAGCTTCCCTAAATTATTAAAGCTTAAGTTTTCCTCTTAGATGAATATTTTAACAATACATTTTTTTCCGGTGCATTAGCTGCTACTGGAAATCCAAGACATTATGTCGTTACTTTCAATTTATAAGAAAACCCCAACCATTTTAGCAATTTCTTAGGTACTAACATAATGCAAACTTTTCATCATATATTTTGCAAAGTGCTTTTAAAATTTATCAGTAAAAATCTCCCTGAATAAAACACAAAGAAAATAACACATCAATAATAACAATGCATATTGTCCTGACAGTTGGTTTTACACAAACAATAAACCACAGAAGAATATAGTATTATGAAGCACATGCACTTTGCAGAAAACACACACTGTGTGATGTTACCTGCCAATGTAAAGACATTTACAATGAAAATATGAATAGATATTTGTAAACCAATACACTGAGAGAATACTGAATGCAAAAACTACATAAAAATTCTATTAATGATATTAAGATATAAAGAAGTCTGCCACTCTGACTTAGTATGAGTTAGCTGGAACTAGATATTGCTTCTTATTTCCAAATATGTTACTAAATATCAGCAGTGTAGGGGACTAACTTAAAAATTCTCATCCTGAGTTGGTCAATGTTTTCCTCACTTAGACTATGTGTACAATAAATATGTATAGTTTAGGAAAAAGTGGAACTTGGTGTACACAGTCTATGATTTGGTCTTATTACAGGGCAGAAACCAAAATGTATTGAGGATTTAAATCCTTGTCTCACTGTGATAGAGGGTCAAACCTACCCACACTGCCTCTTAATTTCAATTATCCTAAATTGTAGAGGGTGTAGAACTACAGACACATTTGTAAGCAAATTCTTGTAATATAAATTCTTCCTTCTATATGCAACATTTTAATATTATCTAGTGTATGGGTCAATGACATTTGTTTCCCATAACGAAATACTAGTATTTTTAAACAAACATTGAATGTTATTCCTATGGATTCATTGATTTTTGCTGTTTGTAATCTTTCACTCTAATTTTTACTGGTTTAAATCAAAACAAATAATATCATTTTAATTTCTAGTGGTATCTTATAATAGCTATGTTGAATTTCCTATGCTATATTTTTTCCTCAGATTTTTTATTTGCTTTTGAAATTTCTGTCTTAATTTCTGTCTTATTGAATGGGTAGTAAAAACAACATCAGCACAAAACCTGAATGTTTCAAGTCCTTCAATACTACAAGTGTTTCAGTATACACCTTTTATGTGAATCACAGATTCTTTCAGGACCTTTACAGAGAATCAATACAGTTCCAGTACTTGTGATGCATTGTGAATTTTATGAACATTCTAAAGTGGTTTTGGTGATATTAAATGGTTTGTTTTGAATTAAAGCTAAGTTATTGTCATATTTTATAGGCACTCTTCCACTGTCTCTGTAATATCCTGGAGATTTGTTATTCACGTTTGTATTATTTTGAATTGGATCTTTTGGTTTTAACAATCGATTTTCTCTTCCATCTTAAAAAAAAAAAGGCCTGATAAGCATGCACATCCTGCTTAACTTCTCGGAAGATTTTATTACTTTATATTACTTAATAATTCCATTGCATCTCCGGGAATTTGGAGAGAGAACTAGAAATGCCCCAAATTAGTTCCAGTCCTTTTCCCTTCCTTCCTTGGATTAAATGATTCAGCATAACAACAACTTTCAAAAGAATTGTTGGTTTACAGATCAACAAGATCCATTTCTACTTTTGACCATTATTCAACATCATTTCAAATTCAATGAGAAAAGAATGGAAACAATATGACATGAGTTACCCACAGGGCAGACCTCTTTTGAATGAGTCACAGAAACATCAGCTGTGATTGCCCATTGCTGGTCAATGCCCAAAGAGGGCCTGATCAAGCTGGTAAGAAGGAAAGATCATTTTACCTCACATTCATAGCTTTGATTATTGAAAGAGTATGCCGCTGAACCTAAGCAATACACTTTCCTAGATCCTTTTCACTCTCTCATGGATGCAGCAGTTCCCACGGAAGACGGAAATTCCCTCACATTGTAGATATAGGAACACAATGACTTAATTTTATACATGTATTTTTCAATTACTGTTTGTATACCTGTAACACAGACAAGTCACCAAATATAGATGATGGTCTCTTCGGTGAGGCATTTCTATATATGGATACTGGTACTTTTATATATAAGTATGTGCTTTATTTTTAAAGAACATGCACACAATAGTGGAGACAATACAAGATGAATCCTGTTTCTAAAAGGTACTTCAAACATTGAAAGTAAAATCTTTTCCTAAGATCAGTTGAAAACCTAGTTTTCATTTAAGGTGTAACTACCTCTAGAATGAACTTTCATTGTATATTGTAAGCCAGTTCACATTACACATGAATTATCTTAAGAAAATTATCTTTGACATTTTTTCTTACTGTCATTGTAGTGGCATGCCTTGGATCTACTGTATTCCAAATTTATCTAAAAATCTCTATAGAAGAGATTACACTGCACACAAATATCACAATCTATACACAATCTAGCCTATTTTATGCTGGTTGCCTGCACTACCATATCAAGAGGAATTAATAGTTTGAATTAATATTCTGCAGCACTGCTATTATACAAATATTTTTACTTAACTCTTTAATAAAAATCACAAACACAAACTAATCAAAGTAAGGTAACAAAGAACAAAATATGGGATTTAAGTGAAACAGAAAAAGAAGAGGATACTACAACTTTGCAGCTGTAGTTTCCTCCTTTGCTGAGGAAAAACAGATGATCAAGTCTCGCGGCAGCTGTGCGCTTCAGATAATATACTACAGAGATGGATGAATTAGCTCAGAATCATCAGTCTAGAGAGAAAAATATGTGCTCACCCCAGGGACATTTATGTAATAAACTTTCATAAAACAGGAAAAAGTCTAGACAGATAGTTATATGAAAGGGTCTCCTTTCAGAAAATTTACATGAAAGGTATTATTAGAAAACAAACGCACCTTTACTTTTCATGTAAATCTGGTTCATATCATGTTATTAACAATAATAATGTTCTATATGTTGTACACATAGAGTATCATCCTTTTGCTATGGATAGAATTTTGAGGGAGTGCCATAATCACCCAGGAAATTCACATCTGCTGGTGCTGTGTGAAATGCAAAAATCTATAAGAGTAGCTAATCTTTTTCTACATTTGCATTTCCAAAGATATATAGATGATGACATGTGGCTTGCAGTTCTTAAGACTCTAGGAAAAAGAGATATTAAATCTCTCATGTGGTAAAACTAATCAAATAAAACCAGAGAATAGCGAGGCTGCCACCTTCATCTTCTGGAAAGATCCTACTTACGAAAATTGCATCGGATTTATGCCTCAAGGAAATTATAGTCTATTTGGTCTGTTGATTGGTTAGTCCAGGAATAGACACACCCCACAGGTAAATGAAGTTGATCTACTATGAGATTTCTTCCAAGGATGCATCAAATGGATCTCAAAGCATGACTTCAGTCATGGATAAAAATGAAGCTAACCTGTCATGGATTGACTGCATGGATTAACCGCAGCTGCCATGGACTAACCGCAGCTGGAGCTGTTGGGTATTTATTCCAATGCTGTAGCTGTTTAGCAAATTGCTGACTCATGGAAGCATAGGTTTTCACAAGGTTGGGTTAGGGTTAATGGTATTGTTAGGGTACTTCTCCCAGTCTTAGAATAGAATGTCCCATTTGATAACAGATGGCAAGGAGAGAGGTAGACTGACTATATCAATGCATCCTGATCTTGGATACTACTCTTAGTGCTAATCTTGTGGTTTTTCCTGTTGCTGGTTGGAAGTTGGAGGTTTGGATTTTTCCTATTTCACATCCTAGCTGAGTAAACTTGAGGTGTAGCTTATTTTGAGGCAGGTTTCAAACCTCTGCTTTTGTTAAATGAATTTATTTTTGCATTAAAAAATGAAATAATTTAATGAGAATTATGTCTCTAGTACCTCTTGCTTAAGTCACTTTCCTAAGAGAAAGATTTGACTTCAGTTTTACTAGTCATACTCTTGTGCCACTCCAGGTCCCCCACTGGGCCCCAGAGAAACTCTCCCAAAAAACCTGGTCACAAATAATTTTGAAGATCAGCTAAGTTCAATAGTGATTGGAATGTTTTCGCATTACGAAAAAAGCCTTTTTGAAAAAGGGGTTCTACCTTTGATGTCAGGGTTCAATGGAAGGAAAGGAAATCCTGAAAATCTTTCTCAGAAAGGATCTGTTCTCAGCTGAGCTATAACAAAGCTTTTGCAAAGTTCATCTTGCTTCAGAGCTTTTTCATGTTTTTATTTGATATTGTGGGTAACATTACTAAAATAAAATTGTTCTCCCTATAGGTCACAGAAATGTTTAATCCCAGATTCTTCTAACTGTCTCATGGTTAATTCAATTGAATTTCATATTGAATATTTATCTTTTTATTCTATCCAGAACATATATGGGTTTATTTTGTATTTAAAATTTTAAAAATAAGTAGATATTCATTTTTTTGCAATAGAATTAGGAAATAGATGTCAAACCCCCTGAAATTCTCAGTTTAGCACAGTTCAGTGACTAGACCAAGAAATAATGTCAAGATAACAGTCCTGTTTGGAAACATAAGACCATAAACTCCATGCCAAACACTTCACATTTGCCAGCTTAAGGAATACAGCCTCTGTTCCCTGTAAGGTTGAAATTTGATTTTGAATATAATAAATAATTAATACTCTAGAGCTAGAAAAGCTCAGGGGAAAAATTTAGCACTACTGTGAATAGGGGCATTTAATTTGCCCATTATTTTTATCTAAATGGATGACAGAAATGAGACATAAATTTAGTACTCCCCATTTAATATATCTTCCTGCTAAGAATATAAATAAATAAGTTCTAGCTTGGCCATTAGGCAGTTGAGAACTTAAAAGTTAATGGCAGCATGAGGTAATTTACTGTGACCTAATCTGTATTACATCTGTATCTGTTACTTTTTCCAGTCATCAATATTTGGTGCTTTGCACAACTTTTGATCATAAAAACGGTAGCGCTAATAATTTTACAGGTTTTACCCACAATGTATGATTCAGGCTGTCAAGGGAATTTGGAGCTTAGTATGTGGAGTTAATTGAGAAGAATTTCTTCCCCTACTGGCTTAGAAAAGGAAAACCAATACATTAATTATGTTTGAAATTTCATGTTCAAATGATTAAAAATATTCTGATAGACGATAGTCAGAAAATATAGATTCAGTAGCATATTTTCAGAAGCCTATTTGTTTAATAAAGACTTTAGTTTACTGTCCTACTGCTTCTACCAAAGAACTTAGGTTCTCAGTGTCTGGAGGTATTAGATAATTTTTGCGACAGTTTGTTGTGATTCAATGGTGTATGGATTTTTGTGATTCAGTGTTGTCTGGCTGTCAAGTTTAGTCTAACAGAACTAAAATGAAAGTTTAGATGACTTTGGGAACTCTGTCCTTGTTGAAAAGCAGCTGAATTCTACTAGTCAAACACCCAGCAATACAAATAATTTTTTGAGATGGAACATGGTTTCATGGAAATTGTATTTTCATTAGTTAGTCCTTTTCTATCCATGGATGCAAGACGGTTATGCTATCCTACTGAGGCACCTTATAATTTGGCAGAGTAGAAATGGATTTTGAAGTATCTCAGAATGAATATGCCAAAACCAGTTAGATAAATCAAAATATATTTTTCAGGTATCTTTGCTTTGTGGTTTTTGTTGGTTGGTTGGGTTTTTTTTTTGTTTGTGTGGGTTTTGTTTTCGTTTTTAGGTTTTTTTTCTAGAGAATCAACATTTTCCTCAGAACTCGTCAACTTTGTAGAAAAATTCCCAGGTAATTTTGATATTCCAGAAAACATAAACAAGCTAGATCCTCAATATATATATATTTTCACTGAGGTTGGTTGGTTTGTTTGTTTCGTTGGGTTTTGTTTTTTTCTATGAAGGAGTTATTTTCTAGAAAATAGTGTACGGTGTCAATCTTTCAATCCTGGCTTTGTAAATAGAGGCAGTCTGTGGCAGTGACTAGAGACTAATTTTTTTTTGCTTCGGAGCACAGATTTCCTACATAAGAGTTTATTATTGTTGGAAAGTGCACTAACCTTAACATTTTATATGCCTATAGTTTGAACATTTCATCTCTCATAAGCTGTGCATACTTATCCGATATGTCTATACCATAAAGTGCAGTAATGAGTAGAACTCATGAAGTTATCTCTCAGTGAGACAGCTGGAAGCTCTGTACCTGCATTAACACAACATTATGTTTGGCCTTTTGTAGTGAGCTGAAGTAAATAAATCCAGGTGGACCATGGTATCACTGAAACTTACTCAGACTAAATATGGGTATCTTTGTGTAGTTGTGCACAGAGTCAGACAGCTGTGCAGATCACTAGGTATTGATAAACTTGGAAATACCAAAAATAATTTGTTAAACTATAAGTTTAGTTGGGGAGCTAGGATATCTTTGTTATAATATTTGTGGAACCTGACACACTGAGCAGGATGAAGGCAGGTAAAAATGTCACAGACCCTCCCCAATAGAAGTTAACTAGATAGTTAGACAAGAAAAAGCTACTCATTCTGAGTACTTTAGTTAAGTTCACTGTTTCTGTTTCTGATCTTGGACTGAATGACAGAGGAAAAACCGACAGCAGAGTAATGACAGGACTTTCTTGATGACAAGGTATTAGCAAAGAAAATGATTACAGCCTAAGTTGGCTTAATTTACTATGACAAGATTTCAAGGAAGACAGTTAACTTTGTTTTAAAATCACAGTAAATTACCTTGCTCTATCTTCAAAATAAATAGTACTTTGGCATTAAGCAGGGTTACTGATCACAGCCCATAGGCATTCATACAAAGAAGCATGTATGTCCAGTCTTAATAAAGTCTGAGGTTAAATGAAATTCTGGCAGGCAGAATTTGGTAATGACAAACCTACTGAAAGCATGAGATGAACATGAAGTCTTACTGCTAGAATGTCAAAGGGATAAGATATGTCCTGATAGAGTACCCATAAAAATACAATAATTCTGGTATGTGAAATATATGCTAAATGTATTATATTTAATTTTTTTAATGCACTGGGTTATTTTAGGTGTGTAACTGTGTAACTGTATACAATTTTTGGATCTATTGCTTAAAAATAACTTTAATCCAAACTATGCATTATCTGTCCCAGCTAAACTTATATTTAACTCAAAGTGTTGGAAATGAAAAGTTGAGAAATATTTAATTATGTGAAATACATGAAGACTGGGCATTGCAAGAAATGAGTGAGAACGAACTGAACTTTTAATGAATAAATTGGTTTGTACCAATTTCTAGCAGCGCGACTTGCAGAGATCTTGATAAATGAATGTTTGCGAAGATATTAAAACTACTAGAGTATATGGCTTCCTAAGGAAAAAAATGCTGAATTGCAGCTAAGAAAGATTTTGTTGTGGGTTTGGGTTTGTTGTCTGGGTTTTTTCAGTCTATTTTTTTTGGCGGGGGTGGGGAGAAGTGAGACAGTATAGGTGGTTCTTTTATTCCCTGCAGCTCTTGGGATCAGCCTTCTATTAAAGTTGGAATTTAGATGCAATATAGATTGAAATTTAATTCCACATCATGTAATTTTCATGTAAAAAAGGTTGATTGCTCAAATTACTCAGTAAGCAGAGGGAAATAAAACATCTGTTATTTATTTCAATTAATACGCATTTATCAGACAACACTGCCAGTATGTTTGACACCATTCACTAGACAACTGATCTGAGAGTCAGACTGGTGCAATGCAATTCAACATAAAAAATTTTCAATCTGCTTGCAAAAATGAATTTAAAGACTGATGCTTCAGCTGAGTGAAAAATTTTAATGAAGAATGTTTAATTAGTATCTCTTTATTCATACATTCTGACAGTATTAGAATCTAGCTCAGAGGACACATGAACAAAATTTAAGAACCTTCCTAAATGGGTTTGAATTAAAAAATCTAAACTCTACTGCAGTCAAATCCTACTTGATACTGCAGGTTTTCTTGTATCCTGCCTGCTTGTATTGATTTTGAACTGAGTCATTCACTTTTAAGGGGAAACTCAGTCCTATTTCTTCTTAAGAAAGTTATTTTAAAAATGAAATTAAAAAAGCTAATGAATGGGACCATGGACTGTAATTATTTTTTCCTTGATGTAAAGTGTAAAAAAAGAGAATTTTTTTTTTCAGGTGATATTCAAAACAAGGAAGTGTTGAGATTGTCTTGGAATTGGTCCAATTAAAGGATTAAGAGAAGGAGATAACAAAACTGATTCCAGTTATACCTTCCAGCTATGCTTCCTTTCTGACTCAAAACTAAAAGTAGTGTATAACAATTCAGTCAAAATCTGATAAACCTAAAACCTCCCAGAGACTGAAGTATTCAAAAAGAACAAATGCAAACAGCCACTACAGCCCACTCTGTCTTCAAATACCTTATAATTTTACTGGAGTGTTTCTAAACAGCATGCCACCTACATCATACATGGACATAAACAATTTGTGCTTGGGTCAGGCACCATGTCTCCAGAAAAGCTCCTTCCCTATTAATATTGAAAGAAAAAGAGGCAGCTGTGACTGTTCAGTCTAAACTACCATGGAAAACAGAAACAGCACTATATAGAAAGAGACAGTTGAGTGAATAACTTGCTGTAAATTATGATATGATTAAGTTAGTCCTTTATTCTCCTTGTGGCTTCTCTATAAATAGATTGTGATTTCCTCCCATTTATTTTTCATTAGATTTCACTCTGTAAATATCATCAAAAAGTCTTATTCAATGTATTTACACAGATTGTTGACAATGTAATCAGTGTTGTTTCTATATTTTCTACATGACTCAAGGGGATTTTATTCTTTTCATTCTTGCTGTCTTCATTTCAGGAATAACAACTGGTAGATGATACAGCTCTCCATACAAGTCTCTCAATCTGTGCTTCCCTAAAAAGAAAGTTGGGTGGAAATACATTTCCTTTTTTAGTGAACTTAAGCTTACTGATTTTGGGCTTGTTTTTCTTAGTTACTCAGGGAAGAAATCCACCAATCATCCAGAGACCCATCTATCACAGAATGCAAGTTACTGTTATTTTTCCCTTACTGTCTGTGTTTGGTGGTCCTGTGTGGTTGGCCTCCATATTTATCCAGTTTTCCATTTCTTCCCTAGAGAGAAGATAAATATTTCAAATCAAGAGACCTTGAAAGTCTTGGTTCCAAGACTTTGGCTCGTTTTAAGGAGCTGGCTAAGGATACATAAGGCAGGTCGTGCTCCTTTTTCTATAGTGCTGGTTGACTCCAAATACTGCTGGACGAGTATATGGCTTATACTTAAGAAACAGGAAGGTTTGAGCTGATATGAATAAGTCCTGGCCAATAAATGAAAAAAGTTGATAAAATTTACAGGTAAAAAAAAGTTACAGTATAGCACCATAAAGAAAAAAATTCCACTTATGTATGTGTGTTTTGTTTTTCTCCTTAATCACCAGTGCTCCTTAATCACCAGTAGGACACGCCCTTTGTTGATTAAGGATGGCTTGCTGACCATCTCAGGCACAAAGCTTTTCAGATAGAGTATTGAGTTTGCACTGCAGGTTTTTTTGTAGGGGAGGGGCAAGGGGTGCTACAGGGGTGGCTTCCGTGAGAAGCTGGTAGAAGCTTCCCCCATATCCAGCAGAGCCAATGACAGATGCCTCTGGGATGGGCCCACTGCTGGCCAAGGCCAAGCCCATCAGTGATGGTAGTAATGCCTCTCTGATAACAGATTTAAGAAGGAAAAAAAAGTAATTGCAACCAGAGAAGTGAGGAGTGTGAATATGTGAAAGGAACAGCTCTGCAGGCACCAAGAACTGTTTAGATGGATGAGAGGAAGGTTCTCCAGGTGCCAAGGCAAATATTCCCCTGCAGATTTTGGTGACGCACCTGTCCCCCTGCAGCCCATGGAGATTCATGGGGAAGCAGAGATCCACCTGCAGGCCATGGAGGAGCTCCATGCCAGAGCACATGGATGCATGAATGAAGGTTGTGATCCCATGGAAAGCCCTCACAGGAGCAGGCTCCCTGCAGGACCTGTGGACATATGGAGAGAGGAGCCCAGGCTAGAGAAAGTTTGCTGTCTGGCCTGACCATTGGGGGTTGGGGCAGTCTATTTTTGAAGGACTGCACCTCGTGGGAGGGACCCACACTGGAGCAGGGGAAGGACTCCTCTTCTTGAGGAAGAAGCAGCAGCAGAAACAAGGTGTGATGAATGGACAGTAATCCCTGTTTCCTGTCTCCCTGTGCTACTGCATGGAAGAGAAAGTAGAGAATTGGAAAAAAAGTTAAACTGGGGTGGGATGTTTATAGGATTTGTTTTTCTTCTCATTACCCTGCTCTGATTTTGACTGGTAATAAATTCAAGTAGAGGGTATAGAGGGAAGGCCATATGAGGAGCCGCTGACGTCACTTGGCCTCTTCAGCCTAGAGAAGAAGAAACTGAGAGGAGACCTCCTTGTGGTCTGGACCTTCCTTGTGAGGGGAAGAGGAGTGGTGTTGTGGTGGCCCAGCCCACTCGTGGGCTGTGGCAGACCAGTGCCCATTAGGTGCTCGCCCTCCAATGGACCGATGAGGGCGGATCCGTGGGCAGGTCTGAGGGCACCACCGGTGTCTGAGACCACATCCCCCCGCCTGGAGTGTTCTGTTGTACTCGATGCCCTGTTGGCTCCCTGTTCTACCTCCTGCCTCCCTGTAATCCCCATTGGTTATCTGTTATATGTTTCCACGTCTTTGGTTGCTCCCTATTTGTTGTTCCCCTTATCTCCACCACTTTACCCTGGACCCTAAAAACCTTGGACCCTCAGCTCTCCCCTGTCTTCTGCCCCTGGACCCTTCAGATAATAAACCATCTGGAACCCATGCAGAAGACCCCTCTCAATCCTTTACCTCCGAGACGTGCACTGACAATCTCTGGCAGGTTGGGGTGTGCACCCTCCTCAGAGGAGCCAGCACAGGCTAGCATCTGCCAAACCCTGCAGGGACACAGTGCCAGAAAGGACACTGTGCCGAATCAGGCAAGGATTGCAGGAAGGACGCTGGGCATCCTCCTACGAGGACTCCCCCAGCCAGCGTCAGAGTGGCAAACATCTCTTCTCTGTGTTGACCAGTGACAGGACCCAAGGGATTAGCCTGAAGTTGTGTCAGAGGAGGTTTAGGTTGGATATTAGGAAAAGGTGCTTCATCTAGAGATGGGCTGGTGGGAGATG
>VZRJ01011816.1:0-33478 GCA_013397565.1 Ptilonorhynchus violaceus
CCGGGGGTCTCTGCCCCGGGCCCGGCCCCGCGGGGCATCTGCGGCCCCGAGCCCCCGAGGAGAGCCCCGATGTGAGCCCCGATTCACGGCCCCGACAATGGCAGCTCTGAGAGCGGCCGAGGGAGCGGCCCCGAACCCTCCCCGCTGCCCGCGCTCCGCCGCTCCCGCACGGCCGGGATGCAGAGCCGAGCGCGCTCCGAAATTAGCTTTACCATAAATCTTTTAGGCTCTTAAATAAATAAGTAAATAACACTGCTCCCTTTTGCCCTCTTTTCTTTTTTTTTCTCTTTTTTTTTTTTTTTTTTTTTAGCATGTAACTCTTCATCAGCCTGCAGCCCTTGGACTTCCCTGACAGCGGTAACAGGAGACCCGTTGAGTCTGAATTTTAAGGGTTTGGGTCGGGGTTTTTTTTTTCCCCCCTCTCAGCAGCAGCTTGCTACTTTCAAACTTTGCACAGGGCTTTGGGTTGGTTTGCTTCCCTGCTTTCAAATGACATTATGATTTTAATCAAAACGGACTGGTTTCTGGAGAAGGCCAGAGCAAACTGGGACGGGGAGGCAGCTCGGCTGGGCGGTTTACAGCAGTTCAGAAGAAGGTTTTGTAAACAAACACGGCTCAGAGGTAGAAAAGTAAATACAGTGGGTGAAATTTGGCCTCCTCCAAAGGCGATGGCACGGCTCAATGGGGCCAGTATTTTCACATCCACACACAACTTTTCCTCCAGCAAGCACAAAACCAACAGAGACACAGGTAATGGAGAAAACAGCTCCAAAACTGCATTATTATTATTATTGTTGCTGTTGAAATAACTTGATGCTGTCAGGCAAGAACAAGTAAAACACAAGTAATGACTGAGTACAGGGAGCAAACACCCTAACAGGTTTTCTGGCTAACAGAGACCTCCTGCCACTGCAATCTCCCCCGAGCACAGGGCAGCATCGTGGCCCCCGAGCCAGCCCAGAAGGGCTCCCCAAGCAGGGTCACAGCCCCCCTTGGTGCTGATCAGGGCTCCTGCACAGCAAAACCTCAGAGAAACCACAGACACAAAGGCTTAGCTTTCTGTTATCCACATATTTCACATGTAAAGCCTGGGGAAAAAAGGGGAAAAATAATGGCAAACTAGACAAGGTTGCAGGATTAGGCCATTTGGGGCAAATAAGACAGTAAATTCCCCTAGAATCAGTGTCAGTACTCCTCTGGCCATTTGCACAGGCCGTGGTTCCAGCGAGGAGACCAGGCCGGGCTGTGCATGGCACCTTTCCCAGCACACACAGGCAGAGCACTGAGCCTCTGCACCTGCAGCTCTGTCACGCCACCCTTGGGGACACCTGATTGACACGAAGAGAAGCTGCTCCCAGGAGGAAGAGATGCACACTCCTATTAAAAAGTACAAATTAAAGTCCCTCTGCTTGGCTTGAGCCTGTCCCATTTATTTCCTACCCCTCCTAACGGTGCTCAAACGCATCACCCACCTGATGCTGCTGGGGAAAGGGCCAAACCCTGAACCCCAAGAGAGCTCAACCCATGAACAACGTCCCTGAGGTGAGAAAGGGCTCCCAAAGCAAACCCTGACTGAATCTCGACCAGGGTGAAGAGAAAAATAAGTCAAGAACTGCCAAAACTGTGGGCCAGATCCTGCCAACACTTCCAGGGCTGGCACGGGGACTCCAGCAGAGGTGGCCATCCCGCTGCTCCTCAAGTCTTTCTGCTAAGGGCTGAGCAAGGTGAGCTCTGAGCTGAGCTCTGGATTCCACTGGCAGATGCCTTTTGGACTTCTCAAAGCCAGGGAGACCCCTCCAGACTGGGAGAGCTGCTGTGTGACAGTTTTTGACATTGGAGCCATAGCCCATCTACCTCTGTCCCCTCCTTCCTCCAGAAACGGGAGCATCAGATTTAAAAAAAAAAAAAAAATCAAAGGGAAAACATTAATAAATAATAATCAAGATCATCTGCAGTTTTAATGATAAGCTATTTAATGAATTATAAAGTACCTATAACTCAAAGTATGAGACTGTACATTGTCAAAACTGGCATTAAAGTGTATGGAGATAATTAGGCAATAATGACCTCCACAGAGGGCTTTTCCTGGGAATTAATGACCAGTCGGGAGGAGCTGATGGCTCAAGGCACAAGCAAGGGCCATTAACCCCAGCTGGTCATTAATACTCAGGAAATGCCCAGCTCTGAAGCCGTTATTGTGAGTATATGAAAAAATAAAGGGGGAGCTATTATGAATACCTGAATTTGTGAGCTGATGGGAAAGGTGAGGCTGGCAGGTACTGAGTTCCAATCATCCCCCAGCCCTGGTACTCCTGCAACTGGGTGTGCTCAGGAGGGACCCCTGACACAAACCACACTGGACCCTGACAAAGGTGTCTGGGGGCTCTGCCAGCACAAACAGAGCCCGTGAGGCATCTTTGCGACCAAAAACAGTAAAAGCAAAACACAAAACCAGAGGTTTTGTCTCAACTCCAATATTAAATATTAAATCCTTGCGCTATTAGCAGCTCCAGAGCCCAAGTCTCAGGCTCATCTATCTAAGTGGCATGTCGTGTAACATAAAGCACATTTTTGGGATCATCACAGCCAAACTCAGCCCCTGGAGCAGCCCTGGGCTCTACTGGGAGTGAGACACCAGAGGCAGAACAGCCTCCTTTTAGCCCAACCCCACAGGCACTGCTTCCCAAACTCGTCATGACTTCAGGGGGCCTTGGAGGAAGAGGAGGAGTGTCACCTTCTGCTGGGGCAAAACAAAAGCTGATGTAAAGCTGATCCCCTATGCAGGACTTGCATCCTTCCTGTCACACACGGCACAGCAGCAGCGGGCTGGCATTGGAGACCCTCACCACAGCATCAAAACAGAGCCAAAAGCCAAATCTCTCCTGTCCCCAGGAGGGCATGGAAGAATTTGGGGAGATGGTCCCCTGGGACGGATGCCCTGATCCCCCCTCCCCACTGTAAACAGAGGGAGGAATTAGCAGGAGCTCTTTTGCTGGGTAATGAAGCCCAGCTGCCCACTGCTCCCAGCCCCGTGTTTCCAGGGATCTCCCTGTCATCCACCCCCGACACCGCCAAGGGATGGGGCATTTGTACCTCTGAATCAACATCTCCATTTTCCCCTGGCTGGGGAAGGGGGTCCCCCAGGACAGCGCCCACCCCACTGCAATTATCCAGCCTTGTTCTAAATAAACCCGCAGGGGAGAGAATGGACTTGATTTTCCACTCTGGCCCCTCTGGTCATTTATTTACCCCAGTGCCATATTCCTGCGCTGAACACGCATCGCCGTGCTCGGGGGTGACAACCCCAGAGCATTTTGCCCTGTAGGATCACAGCCTATGCAAATTTTCACCTCCACAAACAAATCCATGATGGTTGTAAATATTCCCAAATTATTCTCTGCATCGATCAGCACTAATCGTGCTGTTTGTGAGAGCACAGCAGCGATGCTCGTTGGCAAAATAAAGGATCCCTAAGTTTCTTGCAGTCTGGAAAGGAACCCAGAGCAGCTCAGCCACAGCGTTCCTCCTCAACTGTTTACAATCGATCAGAAAGGGAAAAAAAATTAAGTATCCCACTAGCAATAAGGAGTTTCCAACAATTGTACATTAAAACCTGCTATGGCTTAGCATAGGAAAATCACTACACAAGGAAAATTAGTGCTTGTTAGTACACGTAATATTCAGAATCACGAGGAGAATAAAAGCAGCAATGCAGAAACTGTTATCAGCAGAGAGAAAATTATTCAAGTATGCATTTGAGTAATTCTGCATTTTAATTTAACCCTTTGAAACATTAATCAAACCATGGCTAATTATAGGAATTAAGGAATTAAACGATGGAATCTTCTAAAAGATATTATTTAAAAGGCAGTTTATACAATTACTTGTATAGATGTTTGCTTTAAAGAGGGAAACATTTCTACTGTAATGAAAAGGGTCTTAGAAAATTAAATTAACAAGAGGGGACCAGGCTGATATGAAACTAAATTAGCATCAAATGCAAATTACAGGGTACTTAATGGTAGAAACAGGTGCAGAGCAGGTCCCTAAATGAGATAAATGAATAAAACATCCCTCTGCACAAATGTGGAAGCTGACACAAAGTCAATGATATGAATAATTCAGCAGCCTCAACACTGCTGTTGAGGTCAGCTTTCCTTGACCTTTGAAACAGGAAGTAAAATTCTGTCCAAATTTGAGTGACTGGAAATGCAGCAGTTATTTGTTGGGGGAAAAAAAATAAAATTAAATTTAAAATAAAACAAACAGAAAATCCAGATTTAAAAAAAATAAAACAAGAAAACCAAACCCACCATAAATACAAATCCACAGTATGCATGTGAAAATGTATATACCATATAGGAGAGTTTTAGGTCATGGTACAATCTAAGCATGTTCAGAGCTAAATGGTTTCATCTTTCAAAAAATAATTTAGTTGTTCTAAAGGGGATATTAATAGAGTCAAAGTCGTTATATCCCAGGCATTAAAGAAATCAAATCATTTATAAGTAGCTGTTCAAAGCTCAGTGATCAGTCATTTTCTATGCAATAAACTTTTTTAAAAGGAGCAGAAAGATTTCTTTTCTTGACTTTTTACCTAAGCTACCAATTTAGTTACTATTGCATTTCAAACATTAAGAAATCACAATTTAGACTATAAACCACCCAAACAACAGTGCCTAGACAAACACGTGTGCAGTAGTGTGAGAACCTTTAAAGTAGAAAATATACATTTATATATTTTTTATATTGATATCTTAAAATGCAAATAAACCCTAGAAACAAATCCTTGTATTCCAAAGAATGAATACTTCCCTTTTAAATAGACAGAAATATGAAGCAGCTGCCTTAAAGCCAGTGGAATATCTCCAAATTTACATCCTTCTAACTAAATAAAGAGGATTTCTGCGCCTTTCCCTATGACAAAATACTCAGCTAAAAGCATAGCTCGTATAATTTCTGACTACATGTATGGTCCTAATTTTAAATTGAATTTGGCACTAAAACAGATTAATAAGGTATGACAAACAACTAATTTCACCAAGCTGGAAGAAAGGAAGAACATCACCCCTGCAGCTTGTCTTCTAGGGCAACAAAAGATGTTAAGACAACAGAAGTTATCTCTGCTCTTCCTTTTGCTGCATTAATCTCCCTTTACCTGCTTGTCTGTCATCTGCAGAACATGAGTCTGACAGACAATTATTGGGCATTGGGGGTTAATTTTATTTTCCCTGCTTCCCAGGAATGGGACTGCAGGGTCTCCACCTCTGCCTCCAGAAACTTTGGTGCGGAGTTAAAGCAAGCCCTGGCAGCAGCCACTCAGAAAATACATATTAATGAGATAAACAAAAAAAAAACCCCAGCCCCGATATTGCCTAATCCCTCGTGGCCAAGGCAGCAGTGGCAGGCTGGGGGCTGAGCTCGGGCTCTGCTCGGGGTTTCTGTGCAAAGTGGCTCCCTCCGAACGCCGGCTCTGAGAACCCAGCTGGTTCTCATTTCCAAACAACCAGCCTCTCTATCCCCAAGTGCTAAAGAAAATAATCCCAGCAATCCATGACTACACGCTTTCACAGGGACAGCGGTGAGAATTTGATTGTAGAGATAATTAAAGTCATTCCTGGAACTTCCAAGGAAAAGAAGCTGGGGGGGGAGAGGAGGGGCCAACAGGGACAATGATGCTCATGTTTAAATTGAACTAAAGCTTGGAGAAGTGGGGGGACATGCTACTTTTGGGGAATTTGTTTTCCTGAAAATTCTCTCTTCTTCGCTCTAAGAGTTACAATATTTGCAAAGAAAATGTAATAGACTTTGGCAAGTAGGAAGATTAGAGTGAGGTTTGGAGCCTGGCTGTTCCTAATTTGGCAAGAGGATCCAGAGGGAAATGCTTTCACATTCTGGTAAACTTGAATAAAATTACGTACAGCCACTTCGATTAGAAGAGTTTAAAGGGAAATGATACCATAAAAGCAATAAAACTCACTGCTATCTGCTTCAAACACTGGAAACATCTTTTTAAAATTAATGTTTCCTGCAGCCCTGCCATGAGTTAGGTCTGAAATAATTTTAATATTAACAACACTCAGGAGCAGGTCAATCTAGAGCCAATCACACAACTGCATTACTCTTCTACATCTTTCCAAATGTCCTCAGCATCTTTCCAAAACAGTGGAGTAATTTACACCACTCCAGCTGGTGTAAATCACCAGGGTGTCCCTGGCATCGGGAGAGATGGGAAGCACTGGCCTCGCTGAAAAATAATCACAAAGATGATGATTAAAAGGGAAAAAAACCAACAAAAAACAAAAAAACCCAACCAACAAAAATAAAAGCCTTGCTCCCAGCAAAGCGAAATTGTACAACCCCCGTGTCACACGCCTGCTCTGACCCTCGTCATCCTGAAATGGGTGTGAAATTCAGAGATGGAGAGAAAGAGTTTAAAGCACTTGTAATCTCTCCGTCTGCACTATCTGCCTTGAGCAGGAAGGAGGGATCCGCTCAATGAGAGCTATTCAGGGCCTCTCAATTAACCTGATTAGTTCAGCACGCTGCTCTCATGAATGACACCTTATCTTGGAAATGAAGGAAAAAAACTTCCTTCCTTCTGGAGATACAGGCGGCCCCTAAAGCCAGCGCAGCGGCGCCCACGGGCCGGCTCCCCTCTCCCCGGGGAGCTGCTTTTGGGGTGGCAGCCCAGGTGGCCCAGGCAGCGAGGGGGTCCCCCTCTTTCAGGCCCATCCAGGCACATGATGGGATTTGCCGGCGGAGCCGGGGGCGGCCGCAGGTAGAGCGACCCCCGGGAACGCTGCCTCGCTCCGGAGTGTCGGAGTCTGGAACTCGTTTCATATGTGACAGATTAATGAGCGATAACTGGGTTACCATGGCGAAAAGCATTCCCAAAATTCTCTTTTGTTTCCCCAAGAATAGTCTCCCTATATTTTTTTTTTCCCCCTCCAAATCATGCCACTTTACAGTAACACCAATATTAACTAAGAGCGTGTTATTCTCTCAAGTGTGCACGGCTGCGGATGTCAACAAGGCTGATTGTTACATACAAACCCCCAGGATTAATCAGGGAAAATAGGTATTTCAATTACAATTATGATAGCGAAAACTCAAATTTATGAATGGCCAGCCAACTTTGAAGACATTTATTAGGGAAATTCCGATGACTTCAAAAGTATTAATGTACTAATGAAACATTAGGGCATGATGTATTAATGTTCTTGTAATTTCTGACAAATTGAGTTACCATTGTCACAGCAGGGCAATCCTTCAGGAAAAAAAAAAAGTTCCTCTCTCCTGCCACGTGGTACACGACAGATGACAATTTACGTACACATAATGGGGTTCAGCAAGAAGTTTTCCTCCTACACCACAGTACAGTTTATTCTGTTTTTCAGAATGCCAGAGCTATTATGGAGCTCACTGTGCTTTAGGGGGAAAAAAAGGAAAGGTAGATGTAGCCTAGGGATTGTCTTGCCTAAACAGCTCCATAGGGCAGAGACTCTCCCACCATGCAACCCCCACTCAGGACCCTCAGAGTCCAAGAGAGCCCTGTAACACCAGGCCGTGGTGCCAACGGGAAACCAAGACCCAGAGATAAGAAAAAAAGCTTTACAGAGCTGCTTTTGACACATAAACCCCAGCATGAGAAACAAATTCTGCCCCAGACCACGGAAAACTCCAGGGCGCTCCTTTGTAACGCAGCCGGAATTCCTCATTTTTCTTTAAAAAGGGGCAAATCCTGATCCAAGCTGCAGGTCCTTTCCTCCTCCTGCCTGCAAACCCCCCCAGGAAGACATGCCAGGGGTGGGCTCCTCTCTGCAGCCAAATCCCAGCTCGTGCAGGACTGTGCTGGAGAGGCTGAGGCACCTGGAGCAGCTGGGAGGAGACGCGACCATCACATCTTAATGGCTCTGAGTGTGGCTAATTTTATTCTTCTTTTAGAGCAAAGAACTTCATAATGAATAAAGAATACATTTCTCCTCTCCTTGTGTCATCTTTCTACAAAATTTGAACTAGGTAAAGTGGTTTTTAACATCCACTTATCAAAGTGACTTAACATCTGGGAAGTCAGCCAATGGTTATGTAGTGATGCAGATGCCAAAAAATCCAACTGAAGGATTATATTGAGGGAGTTTACAGAGAAGACCTGCCTCAACTGGGTGGAAGCGAGTGGTTATCCTGGTCAGGAGAGCCTCAGAGTCTCCCTGCAAAACCACGGGAAAAAATTGAGGAAAATTATTAAGTTTTAAATAGCTAGGTTTTAACCCATTGTAGACACTGGCTGTATCTTGCACCAGTACCTTTTTCCAGAGGCAGATTTTGGAATCAACAGATGAAAACTTTGTCAAAGTCCAAAAGAAGATGAACAGAAAATTATTTTCTGCCCCTGACAGTCATTCAGATAACAGTAAGAGGAAGAACATTTTTTGATTACTAGACACTCACATTGGAATATTAAGTCTTTTTAACGTTCAGTTATATAAAATGAATGCTTTCCAGGGTCATAATCATGTCACTTGAGGGTGTCTTCTTTATTTTGTTGTATTAATCTTCGAAAAAAATGACCTAAACATTCAGCTAATTGAATTATGTGTTTAGCTGAATGTTTCCAACTCTGATTAGAAAGTCAAGGTGAGAGGAGCACTAAGAAAATCCAAGTGTCAAGCAAGCCTGTAGGACCCTGGCACTGTAGCATCACCTGTTTTATTTTTTTGTAGCCCCATTTTTCATCTCTTTCTAGCCCAGCATGGCCCTGGAAGAATTGAAGAAAACAATAAAAGAACAACTGAGTGTACAGGGTAGGATTTACTGGCATTTACTTTTAATTCTATGGTCCTTTGCTCTGTGGCTTATCAGCCCTATGTCAGCCCTTTTTCCTCCTTTATATTTCATGAGGGGACCCACATGCTGGTACTGAGAGACAGAGCCCAAGTGTCTGTAAGCTTTTTGTCAGGTAAAAAGAGAAGAAAAAGGGAAGGAACAAGAGGAAAAGCAAAGCTAAGAGGCATCTATTAGATGTCACTAGGCCTTTGTATTCATGTCAATGATTCAGGATTAGAGTATTTGAAATAATCTTATTGAGAGAACTCAAAAGCCCCACAGAGGGAAAGCCTGCTCGGTAGCATATGGCAGAGCAGCAGACAATATCTTATTAAGGATGTGTTAGCTAACACCATTACTTTTTATATTACATTACTGAACTCTTGTGCCTCAGCCCGTTAGCGAGATGCCGTAGTTGTGGAATGCCAGATTGGACGTGTTGTTACAAACCCAAAAGGATTTGGCCCTGGCACGGCGGGGGCGGGGAAGGGGGGGGTGGCAGCGGGATGCTGCTCCCTCAGCCCTCCCCGGAGCCCTGGGAAGGGGAAATGATGTCCCCAAAGGAAGGGGTGGCTCTCACAGCGTGTAACAGCTCCCAGTGCCCCCCCCCCACGTTGGGGTCACCCCCTCTCCGGGCTGGCTGGGGGGTGCAGAGGGCAGCTTCTGCTCCAGCTCCAACAAAAAATCCCAAACTATTGCCAGACTCCGCTTCTTGTCAGATGAAGGGAATTTAATTTTGTTATAGTGAATGCTGTTAGTCTAAAAATCTTTCTCTGCTCTTGGACAAAAGCTTGTAATTGGAGAAATAGCTCTTTTTAAAGTTATCTTCATCTGCCTACACCTTTAGAGGCAGCAAGAAACCAAAGACAAAACAGCACTGTTCATAGCATTTCAATGATTGCTCTGAAAGGCTCTATATCTGGGTCACCTTACTACAGTCCAGTATATCATTTCAGTGACTTGATATAAAGCCTTTTAATAACTAATTTCATATAATTCACATACTAGCAGCAACAGAAAATTTGCATTCACATTTCCCATTTCCAGACGCTATTTTTTAAAAGTGAGTAGAAAATTATTCGTTTCACTTTAAAAAGGAAAAAAAAATCTCTAAAATACTGTCCTTAGCAAAAAAGTAAACATCCAGTTGATACAGTAATATATTTTGATCACAAACTACCTATGCAAAGTTGTTAATGTCACACACTGGGAACTTTGTATGGCTTTTCTGTACTTTTCCAGAACTGTTACAGGAAAAATATCATGATGTTACAGAGAAAGACGAAAATTCAGAGCGGCATTTCCCACTGCTACTACAAGGACTTGCTGCTCTCCAAGGAAAGTGTTAAAGCCATTTCTAGGAAGTTATCTCTGTCATGATTTGCAAGGTAACCTACAAGTGTTTCTTACTCTCTTTTAATTTTATTGGTTAGATGTTGTATTATAATTAAATATTTCCAGCAGGCAGAAGTGCCTTTGAATTTAACGTAGTTATTGTTGTAGGTGTGGCCATTTATAAGAACATATTTGTGACATTTGCGACAAGTCACAGGAAGAAAACAACTCACACACCTCAGCTCCTGCAGAATAAGGCTTGGGTTGTATTTTTACCCAATAAACATAGGGATAGAGCTGAGATACATTTTTCATGTTCAGAAGAATTTTAGCTAATCTGCATTAAAACTGAGGATGATCTTTGCAAATACATTTCCCTATTGCTCTTATTCATGTATGCGTTCCCACTGCGACAGCAAATATGGAAATAAATCAGGTGTTAAGATGGAACAGGAAATTTATCCACTCCAGAAACCATGTGTATATATATATGCATATGAGGAAAAGCCAGTATTTTTTTTTCCCCCCCAAAAAAAAATCCCCACTCTTGAGAGAGAAGAGCTGGCACTGAGCTGCATGGAGCAGGGAGCCCACTGAGCTGAGCACATCCTCCTGCTGCAGGACATGCTTTGAAGTAGGAGTTCATATTAAGAAATCGATAGGTATGAATAGCACATTTGAGGTTTTGTGACAAGAAACAAAGGGACGGATCACCCTGCCAGGCCCTGGGCTCCTACTGGGACCAGAGCGCTCGGAGCTCTCCTGGTGCTGCAGGAAGTCACTGCACCAAACTTTTCAAAGCACCTCCAACCTCAGATGCCCAAATCCCACCACCTGGAGGGAGCAGCACAGTAATCCATGAGGTCTCAGTCGGATTCCTCTGCACAAGAAAATCCACAGGGTCTTCAGGATGGACTTTGAGGACTAAGACAAACCAGTGCAGTGTCCTAAAATTGTTAACCCTTGCTGACCAAGACTGAGATTTTCAGGAAGGGACTTACTGACCCGGACACGCTGACCTCGGGGCAGCAGGTCCAGCACACCCCACGTGTGCTCTCAAGTCACAACTGGCCAAGCCTATGGCTGTGGATGACCATCAATAGTCAAATGCCAAAAGCAGTACAGCAATCTTGTCTTCAGTTCCTCTCATCCCCAGGACATTCAACACAAACTTTTTATCCTCCGTAGAAAAATCTCAATCTTAATTTTTACTCTGTGTCAGGAGAACCATTTCTCTTCAGGAATGGGATCATCTCCCGTCTTAGAGACTACAGAGCATTTAGCACAATGAGCCTACCTTGCAACAGAAGCCTCTGCTACATCACCAATGATATTAAATAGTAATAATCAGGCATAAGATCACAGTTAACTAAAGCCCCAAACACTAGCTGTGGATTCAGAAAGCATCACTGAGAGAAGCAAGTAACTATTAGAGTAGTGTGAAATGTTTGCAGTGAAACCCAAAACCACATAAGACTTGCCTGGTTTGGGGTTTAATAACAAACTGAAAACTCAGAACAGGTTTGCTGAGAAAATCACAAACCTTCCGAGTGAAGCTCAGACCAAATAAAGGTTTTGCATAATACTTTTGAGATCATACAAAAATCTTATACTTGGAGGCAGAGGGAAGAGAAATCAAACAAACAATAAGCAGAAGCTGGTTTGACCCTGACCAAGTTCATTTAGCCCCAAGAGCAAAATAAAGGAATTTATAAGCAGCAGTGATATGTGCCAACCCCAACAGGCTGAAACCAAGAGATTTTTGCAAGAATCCCTGCAAAGTTACCCCCAGCTCTAGTGATTTCACCACCAGAAAGAGGACTGACACCACATGCATGAGGAGCACTGGTAGAGGGGAAAGCATTCAAGTCTGAATCTCAGTGTGAGAAGCATCTACAGATCAGAGTGCCCCATTTATCTCAGAACAGCTCCAAATGCCTTTGGTTGCCTAAGTCATGTGGGAAATGTTCTGGGTAATGCTTCTCAGCTGCATCAATCACAACCAAATCCTCGAGGATGTGTGTTTGAGTCCCTCCCCTCTCAGAAATGTGTGGGCTCACAGGCTCCTGGAGCTCCCATGGAGCGCTCGAGGCCAACTTCTGCCTCTCTGAACACCCTGCTCAGAGGCCCAGGGGGTTTAGGCAGCACAGCCTGAAAAGACAGCCTGGGAGACATCTCTGTGCAGTGCTGGGGGTAGCCCACTGTCACCCAGCTTCTGCTCCTCTGACTCCCTCCCTGATGGATCAATAACCCCCATCTGGCTGTGGAAGGGGCACAGCAATGAGGGGGGCGCTTTCCAGCACAGGATTCCAGATAACAGCCAAATAGTCATGCCCAGGAAGATTTTGCACCCAGGTCTTGAGATCTATCAGGGTGCTCCATGCCTGCCCTTCTGCTCCTTCTGCGTGCAAACCCCACCTGAGGACTCAGCAGTGATGGGACCCTCAGGCTCCTGCAGCCCCATCCCTGGTGCAAACAAGGGGGGAGCAGGACACCAGCACAGCCACCTTTCTCTGACTCCCCACAGCCAGATTCTGGTGCTGATATGGCTGAGGGGACAAGGATATGACCAGGAAAGAGGAAGAAGGGGGATTACTGCAAAGGGGCCACTGCCAGAGCACCTGGAATCTCCTGCCACGTTGCTCTGACACCAGTGCTGTGACAAGCCCACGTCCCTGTGGTCTGGTGGGGACCAGCTGCAGCACTGACCCCATCCCCTGCAGCAAAGCAGCCCTCAGCAGCTCCCTCCCAGGCAAAATCCACCTCGTCCCCTCACCAGCGCCTCTCCTGAAGGGCAGGCTCTGCCTGCATCTCCATCCCGCTCCCTCCAGACACGGAAAGCTACTGCAAAACACATTATTTGCCACATCTACCTAACCAGTGTGTTTGTGGGAGGAGGCAGGGAGGGTGATACAGTCCTCCCAGTCACTTTTCCACCTGCCTGGTATTTAGGATGAAAAGATGATCAGGCCTGTATAATACAATCCACTATGTGATGACTTGTGAAGTGGTAAAACAGAGATAATGACTTTTCATGTCATTGCACAGTGAAATCCTACCCTATAAAACATAAAACTTTTCAGGTTAAAGGCTGAAAGATGTCAAACCCATCTGTAGGTAAGCTGGCTGGGTGTGCTGGGGACAGGTTACAGAGAGCCCAGCCAAGCATCCTGCACATGTTGGAAGCACAGAGGCCTTTCAGACCCTGGGAGCAAGTCATGCATTAAGATGTACTTTGGTGTCATCTGATAATAAGGCATAAAAAAATATTACAGCCTCCAATCCATGAGTCCCCATCCCTGCTCCATCAACAAGAGCTGTGGTGGCACTGGAAAGGCACAAACCTCTTCAAAGCCAGAGGGAGCCTCGTTGCTCTGAAATTGCACCCAAAATGCCACATGAAGAACTTCAGTGGATTGCCAGAGCAGGGCCAGAAGAAGCCCTGGCCATCCCTGTGGTATCCTGCCCCCAAAGGTCACACAGTCCCACTCAGGGGAGCTCCAGCGTGGAGCCCCTTGGCTTATACCTCAGCTAAAGGTTATCAATCCAAAGGATAGACAGTGGCCAGATTTCTTAACTAGGTCTTGCCTGTGTTGGTAAATATCCACAAAGCCAATTCCAGATCACTGTCATCAGCCTGCTTGAGTACTCTGGGTAGAAGCAAAATTTGGGATGAACCAGCAATTGCCTGTTTCCCGCCCTTTTTCCATGCGATGTCGCAAGCAGGATGTATATGATATATATGGTATATATATTTTCTGCCACTATATTTGGGATTGCGGTGGTTATTCCTATTTTATCAGTCAGTAGGACTCCTATTTACTGGATGCAGCCATAAAAGGTAAAGAAGCCCCAGCAGGCACTGGTAACACCGTTAAATATCGGTCCTGACAATGGTAAATTGGGTTTAAAAGTTTGGAACAGAGTGCCAAGAGAGGAGCCTTTTTCCTGAACCAAGGAATAACATAAAGCCCCACTTTCTCCCCTATGTGACTTTTGTCATTATCATCTTTTCTGATTCTTACAAAGCAAACCTAATTAGGAAGCTCTCTCATTAGTCTTCCAGAAAAATTAGCACAGCTTATGCTAATTACTCCTGTAAAATTTAATAAACTCGTTGAAATGGGAATAGTCTAATGAGGTTTTATTTATTGAACTAAGATAACTGTAAGGAAAAAGGTTAGGACACCAGGATATCCAGAGTGGTAATAAAACTACAATTTATTCAATTTCTTCACAGGAATTTTATTGCGAACCTTTTAAATTCAAATATGAGTTACAATTTGAAAGTTAAATCAATCTAGAATTTAATTTAATAACAGGAAGTGCTCTGTGTTTTCTTTAAGTGTGATTACAATACAGTCCTGCCACTGCACTCATAGGAGGAATTGTGCATTTGTATTGTGACAATAATACCCCTTTTAAAATGAGTTCCTGTTCATCAGGTCTTCATCTCCACACATGTAACTGGATTAGTGATAAAATATACAGGCTATGCTAAGAAGATGATACAGACACACACAGGTTTCCAAGAAACTTCCTTGGAATGGCTGCTCTGTAAACCTAATAGATTTATTTTGTTCTCCAGAGAAAATTTAGATCACTATTTTACATGAGTGTAAATGTCTTTAGGTCCCTTTCACTGCTGTATCTGCTGATACCATAATAGAGCAAAGTGTAAAACAATTTTATAAAGAATAAAGTCGTATCCTGTTTCAAACACAGCTACAGGCTTTCTTTTTTAAATCTCACCTTTTCATTAAATAGAAATATACAATTTGATTTCACATATATCCAGGGTTTGAAAAAGAATACAACACAGGTAACTTTGAAGTTGCCAAACAACCTCTTCTCCAAGTTCACCAAACCACCACAAAGCCAGAGCCCTCTCTATCCCCAGTCTCTTCAGCCTCATCAAAGAGAATTAATCAATCCAAAATAGTATTCCAACTCGTCAGAAGAGGATAGCATTTCCATGTAAGTACATACGTCAAAAATCCCATGGATAGATTCTATGTTAAACTCTATGTTAGGTCAGAGTCTGTGGATTCACAGGATTCGATGCAAGAGTTAGATTAAATCCACAGGCAAAGACTTGATCAGAGTGTAAGGCATGTGGGAGTGCTTTAGCCCGAATGGTAAATGAATTCTCTAAGCTCAATGCAAATAAAAATAACTAAATATGGCTTTGCATATCAATTGACATAATAGTTAAAAACTGTGTGCATGGAGAAGGGACAATGGAGCACAACCAAACACATGGTCTGACTTGTGCAGGCATTTTAATCACGGAACAATTTTAAAGGGCTCGTTTTAAGGTAAAAAGGCTCCGTATAGATCACTTCATCCTTTCCAAACCAAAGGGGACAAGAAAAATGAATAGGATAAATGTCACAAGAAACATCACTAAAGCCACTAACTGTATAAAGCACATACTTACTTGGCCTAAATTGTTTGAACTAGCCCCGGCCAAGAAAAGGTTTTAAGTACCCTACTGGGACAGATGCGAAGCGGCAACAATAGAAGCCACACTAATGCAATCCAGGTAACACAATCCTGTTTCAAAAACACGGGGAGGGCTAATTACAGTACTGCTGAGTCAAATTTCTTATACCATTGCAACCCACAGGAACAGGTCAAAATCAAGTGTTATTCAAACCACAGTCATATCAACCTTCTGTATCAAAGTCACAATTTAAAACCAAGTGAGGAACTTAAAAGCTTAACCCGTTCACAAGCCAAGTGTGATCCAGCGCGGGTGGCGAGGCAGGGTTTGTATTATCAGCTTTAAATTGTGTTTAGCTTGCATTTTAAGAAGAAACTTCAAAATTGGTGACTATTGCATCAAATTACATAAAGACTGAGAAATGGATCACTGCTAGGAAGCTAAAGCTGGTTTTTTTTTCCTGTACCTATTTTCCTCATTTTGCAGGAAGCATGTAACAGACAGCATCTCTGGCTTTCAAAATTTAAAATGATTTGCAACTGGCAGTTTTGCATACTAGATAGTTAAACAAAATATTTCCGTAAACCTGCCATTAGCATCTTAACATCTCACTTTCCAGTACAATGAAAAATTCATGTGAATTTTGTAGCTTTCATGTCTCTCAAAATGCCACTCTAACACCATGTTTATAGTGTTCAGCTCTGCAGCATGCTTATAAAACACAGCTCTATACAGGTTTCACTGTGGGGTTTTCCCCCCACACACTTTCACTGGTGCTACCTGATGCTCAGAGAAGATGAAAATATACCTAGTTAAAATAGACAGAGATATCTTCTGAGATTTAAACATGCTCAGGATTACTTATCACAGCTAATCAAAACATCTGCTATAAGCATCCAATATATGCACTTTCCTACCCAATCCATCCAGAACTGTGAGGTTGGGAGCTGGGATGAGCACAAGGCTCTGGACCATTCCCCAGGCAGGGTCCTCAACTCATCAAAACCCCTCACCTTCTTTCATAACATAGATGCACTGGCATGGAAGATACTTCAAACTTCATACAGCAAACATAACTCAGACAGGAATGCAAGGAGAGGCACGTGCTCTGTGCCCTCACCCCTGTGTGTTTGGGGAGCTCCCTTCAGGGGAACGGATCAGGGCAAGGGTGTTGCTCTCTGCAGCTCTGACACACTTTTGGTGCTTCATGGCCATTTAACTCCTTTAGAGTAATGCTGCACAATACCCTGGCTATCACACACGGCTTTGGACGACACATTTGGACAATTAAAATGTAAAAATGGCTCTTTGGCTACCATTTTGCATAATTTGCAAGCACAGAAACTGCACATGGCTCGGAACAACTGAAATAGATGCATTGTACTACAATGATTTACTCAGTGATGTCAGATTAGCAATATGGATCTGTTTAAAAACACAATAATTAAGACAGGCAAAAATGAATTAATCAACTGACAATACAGTCAAAATAGTATTCCAACCAAAGAAAATAAGAGGAGGGAAAAAACCTTACATTGCAGATCTATTTTCTTAACTGTTTTTATGCATAAATAAAAGCCTTAAAATGTAGATGGATTGCATCCAACAGAACTACAGTAGCTAAGTGATAATGATTCAAACATTTTTCAAATAAAACTTAAATATTTATAAGCACCCAACCACATTTCATAAATCACAAACTATTATTATTTTATTCCTGAAGCTTCCCTGGCATAGCATGTGAATTGAGTCACAGAAAGTCAGAAAGAAAAATCTCCTCTTTATGCACATGAATCAGTTACAAGAGCTGGAGCCCTCCACAGAGCAGGGCGCTCCAGCATCCCTACGTTATCCCACATATGGCCCTTCCAAGGCAAATCACAATTGCAAAGCACAACTAATTCTGTATCAAAAAACAAAATTTCATCCGTATATCCTCCTAATTCTTCCCCATTAGCAACACAGGGCAGGTGTTTCATTATAATGAGGAGAGGGAGGAACAAAAAAAAAAAAAAAAAAATGGAAGGACCCAATAGCAGTCCTTACCTGTCAATTATCACTGGATCTGATGGAGTCTCATTTCTGTTGCCACAGCTTTTCTTGTCACAACAGCGGCTACAGAGCAAAAGCGAAAGGATTTAGTGCGACCATTACACTGTAAAATCATCATTACGAACATGGTGGGTTCAAATTGCCGGCTCGAGTTACCCTGCCGGCCCTGCCTGCAAATCAGTCAAATGTACTGGGTCACATATGGGTTAATTACGATGTTTAACTTCTTGCACAGCTGGTTAGCAACGGAAAATATAAAAAGAGAGGGGTTTTGCCCCTTTCACAAATAATAATTCAAGGATCACCCGAAACAGGGAGAGCTGCCTATTCGTAGCCTCTTTTCCGCGGGGTTTAACAGTTGTCCCGCAGACGCTGGCACACAAAATAAGGCAGATTTTTCCCTGCTGAGCCTGGTTTTTACATTTGCTTAACGCTTGTGTTACAGATCCACAAGATATTCCCACTTCCACACAATTCCCAGCTACTGGGAAACCTCCCCCCAAACTCCTAAGGCACAATTATTCTCCCTCTAAGAAGCGCTGGTGTTAATGGGTGAGCTAAAATGCAGGCACCAGCAGCAGCAGCAGCTTTTTATGCTCGAGCGCGCCTGTTTCCCCAAGTTTTCCGAGCATGTTAATGATCACTAATGCCAGGGAGAGCTCTGCTCCGGCGGCTGGTGCCCTGCGTCAGGTCAGGTACAAAGCAGGCATGTGAAATATAAGCTCCGTCTCCCAAAGCACTGCTCCATGGCTGACCCCAAGGCTGGGATTCTTTTGAACTAAGGTGGCTCATTGTTTCCGAAGAGAAGTTAAATTGTTGTTTGTGATGATTCCTTGTCAGGGGTTATTTTCCATAAGGAGGCATAAATGTGTTGCAGGTGAGTTCACAGGCGAGGTACGTGTTCCTGCTCGAGGTGGGAACCCCTCTTGGTGCCTCAGGAGCTGCACTGAGCAATATGGGAGCTGCCCTGCTCTTCCCATCAGCCCATCTAGACCCACAAGACCAAATCACAGCTACAAAGGTCAGCAAAGTCTTCAGTTTTTACCCATCCACCCACCCCAGGGAAGAAACACCCATCTCACGAGGAAAGCTCCTGTTGGTTGACGCCCCTTGACAGAAAATCCCCCACTGAAGACAAGGCTTCAAGGAATTATAAAATAAAAAAGAAAAAAACCAACAAATCAAGAAGCTTCTGACTTTCCCAAGTCCTTCTTGGTCCCCAAGGGCCTGCTGGATGAAGCCTGGACAGCTGCAGGGACGCCATCCCATGATGGCACCAAGTGACAGGCAGCGAGGACCACCCCGGCTGCTCTCCCTGGCCAGACCTGAGCACATCTCCCTGCTCAATAAACTTTCTGGTCAACCTCAGCCACACACAGCCAAATCTTTGGAAACCACTAAGCTTGTTCCCAACAGCATCCCAGGGACCCGCATCTTGCCCGTGTTTCGGCAGCTGTCAGGAGCCACCCCTGCTCACTCTCCCTCTCAGATGAACTATTTTCCTTTCCCCAGAAGGTGGAAGAACATCAGGGCAGGAAGAAGCCCTCAGAAGTGCCACGCTATATAAATAGCCCTGTTGGGAGTATGACAAAGGTTCTCTTGTGTTGCTGAACAATAGAGTGAATAATATACAGTTACCCACCAAGATTAGCAATAAAGCAACTAACCACACTAAAGATAACAAAAAAGGGGCCTTTTACAAAAACAGCCTGTTTAAACACGGCTTAAAAAAAAAAATAATAATTTTGTTTTCAAAGAGAGGAAAATACATAATTCTTTTCACCGCAAAAAGCTTCAAGGCAACTATTCAGGGCTGAAACTTTTCACAGTTAACACATGTGCGGTATCTTCATTTCGGTGGAAGTTACATTGTTTGGGATTGCCAAAAAAAACTGCTTAATTTTACAGCACAATACCACAATTGATCCACCAGAAAATGCCAGAGCCTTGGCACCCTGAAAGTATTAAAATTTAGGAAGGAATAAAATATGCTGTAGGTAAATAGTCATGGGGACGTTCAGGGGCTTTTTTGCCTATAAAAGGACTTGTCATTGGAGTGCAGCTAGAATGTGTGGGGTGAGAAAATTTACCCACAAACAAGGCAATAAAAACTGCTAATCATTTTTAAATGATTAAAATGTAATTAGAAACAGAGTTGGCACAAGTTAAGACAATGCAGTTCTTGTGACTGAAGCAAATCAGGGCTAGTCCTGACATTCTCCCAGCAGACTGGAGGGGCAGAAATTGCCACACTTACTCAGGCAAGCAAAGGTTCCCAGGCTCCCAGCACGAGATGGGCAGATGCCACCATCCACACACCACCAGGCTCAGAGACTGGCACCTTCCCAGGGCATTAGCCCAGCAGGAGAGGTGGCCGCAGGGGCCTGGGGACAGGGACACCTCGGCCTCGCCTCTTGCCACGAGTGGGATGGAGTCAAGCACTGACCCGTGGGGACAACCCGGCTTTGAAAAAGGGAGAAACACTTCACTGCTCATCACCTCATTTGGGTAGGGCTACCCAAGAGTGCACCCCAATAGTCCCAAGTGGCAGTAGGAGACCTCGCTCCTTGGCCACAATTTGAGGGTGACATGGAGGGGCTGCATGGTTGGCACATCCCACCGTCTGGTGGCTCTCTGGCAAGAAAGGAGGCCCCGAATGTTTCATCGTGATCTACAGTATAACATTTTAAAATTTCGTTTGCCTTTTATGTTTCTTACCCCCCCCCCGCCCCCCCCAGCAGAATTTGAGGCCTCTTCACTCAAGTCTTTCTACGCAGAGAATTAAAACATCATGCAGATCTTGAGTTTCAGACCTGGTTAAAAGTGCTTTTAATTCAATTTCCCTCAAAAGCTTTGGCTTTTAGTGCCTACTTAGCACTTGAAAATAAGTTCCTAAATATTCAGCACCCTTTCTCCTTTCCCTGAAAGAATTTTAAAATTCCCAGGAGCTTCTCCAAACCACTCAGAAACCCTCCAGGCTCCCAGCAAGGCTCTGTGAAAGAGCAGGGAATGCCAGCTCGTTGCAGCCAGGAGGATGACTTGTTTTGCTGTTCTTCCATGACACCTCTCCCCAAGTGGCGCCAGGAGCCACGGCTCGGACACAATGCCATGTTGGCCCACAGAAAAATCCTACAAAAATTAATTTGTTTGGGGGTTTGCTTGTTTTTAAAATAAGTAGTCCTTTCTAGTAGCCTTACACGACAACCTCCTCCAGCTCCTGCACCCCATCTCTGACCAACCACCCCAGATCACCCCGCTCTTGTTGCCATCCTCATGGCTCATTCCCGAGCCCCACACCATCCCCATCCTGCTCCTCCCCAGGCCACCACCACCCCCAGCCTTCATTGCTGCCTTTGTCCTCACCCCAACCCTCTGGGGACGTGCTGCTCTCCTCCCTCCTTGCTCCCCATCTCCCTCCTCCTCTTCCCCTCCCTGTGCCGGAGGATCTCTACCTGCACAGGACAAGGCCGCCTCATCCCCATGTCCGGCACCCCAATCCCTCCCGCCCCGTCCCCACCGTGGCACGGTGGCCGGAGCGTTCCCCATGTGAGGAGCCCTGCTTTGTGTATCCACGCTCGGCCTTTCCCGGGACAATGAACAATGAGGAATTGCGGGCCCGTGGCACGTGGCCAGCGCCGAGGCGACTTTCCGACCGTCGGCTGCCAGGCCCTAACAAGTTGCCAGCAAGGCCGCGTGGGAGATTTTGAGGAAGGTCCCGGGCAAGGTGGGATCCCTCCCGCCGGTGATGCCGTCAGGGAAACCCCTGCCCCAAACAGGCTCCTCACCCTGGAGCGTGGAGGTGCGGGACCCCCTCGCCAAAGCAGCTGTAAGATCTTATTTTGCACAGACAAAACCCATATTTTACTCCAACCTCGTTCTCAGAAATCACTGAGCCATTTTAGCTGAAACTTTCCAAAGAAAGTCAGCCTGAGGCTGACACCCTGCAAAGGATATTTCAGCCAGAACAGTTTAAGTTTGGCAAAGCTGTAAGCCACTGAAGGTTTCATAATGGAAATTGTTGAGGCAACATTAACTATAGATGTCCCTCCCCATGCTGCCTACAATACTAATAAATTCCACTGAGGTTGTGAATTCTCCCCAGCTATTAACATTTTCACCAACAGTGTAGATTGTTATATCTGACAAAACACAATGAAACCCTTTGAAATAAACAGCTACCTGAAGTAAACCTCAGCTTCGCTCTCCTACCACAGCCAGGACTCTCTTATACATTTGAATTCTTTGTCTCCTCCGTGCCTTAGCTGTAGTACACTATAAATACCCAGCTTTGTCACATAAATGCAAAGTTTTATTGTGCAGTTAGCCTTGATAGAAAGCACTGCTGAAAGTTGTTTAGAAATTAAATATCTAAAACAAGCTATTTTAAAATACAGAGCCCTCACTATTTCATGTCTGAAATGAAGAAATTTCATCTTAGGGAGAGCAAGCTGTCTTTCACACCATATGGCTAATGGTAGTGCATAGCAATTAGCTGGGCTGATTAATGGGGAACAGACTCTAATTTTATGCTTATAATTGAGGCTGCATTTGCACCCCTGGTGCAAATTCAGCACATCCCAACTTCCACTTACAACAGGCAAGAAATCAAGAGAAACAGAATGGTGTGGAGAGAGAATTTTTTCCCCTTCTAGACCCCTAAAGAGCATCAGATTTGCAATTTAAAAGCGTGTTAGCAGCACAATAGATGACAGATTTGTGCAATAGGGTCAAGCGGCCTGGTAAACAAACAGCACCCTCTTACACAAGTATGGGCAGCAAAGGAAATGGGGAATATCTAATATGAGCTGTAAGATATTTGAATATGTCTCCCCCACCCCATCAGGAGCACAACATTTGCCTACTACAGTCACTTTGGGTTTTTTCTACCCCTCCACCCTTACGGCCATGAAACACAAAGCAAGGACTAGCAGTAAATAAAGAGGAGGAGAAGAATAATGCTCCTGAGCCAGTGAATTTTAAGAACAAAGAAAGTGCAAAGTGCTTTAATAAAGGGAATGACTGCACATCTTTCCACATTCCCAGAACAGAAATAATTTTGTCTCAGTCAAAGTATATTGAACAGCGGTAAATCTGTGATGTGGGCATTTGGTCTGCTGGTTCAGCCCACTATAGAAAGTTTTAATTACTTCTCATATTTCGTGTTTCTGAAATATTTGTAAGAAAATTAATGCATTAAAGTAGTTGATTCTGGCTCAGTGAGTTATTCCTACCACCAAACCTTGCTGGTTAAGGATCAGGAGGGCACATTACCCAGGACTAATGGCAGGTTCAGACCCTGACACTGCAGGCACTTGAGCATGTGCTTGATTTTACTCATGTGCCCAGTCCCGCTGTTTTACTGGTCTGTTACAGGAGAAAAGCAAAAAGCACTTGAGTCTTATCAGGTCAGGGGCCTCCTTTAATATTTCCACGAATTGTTCCTAGCTAGGTATCCAGTGTGAAAGTGGTGCTAATTGGGCCAATGAATTTTAGGGCAATTACGAGTTGTCAACATGACTGGGATTCCATTTGGAAAGGGAGAACCGGCTGGGAGTCCTCAGCAAAGCAACGAGGCTCCCAATGGCAGCAGAGGCTCAGGCACCTCTAGACACACATCTGCTGATTGTTCTGGAGCTGCAAGGGGTTGTCTTTGGTTTCCTGGAAGAAGCCAAACCCACCAAAGGAAGAAGCCTAGAAAAATACGACATGAAAACTAAAAACCCCCAAAATCCTGCTGCAAGGAAGAATTTGGGGAGGGCTGTGTAGGGTTTCACCCCAGCTGGCAGAGCAAGGAGAGCAGCTCCTTCTCTGCCTTCATCACGGGTTGCTACCTCCCAGCAGGGTTTTATCAGGAGGAGCTGTCAGTGGAGGACAAAATATGCAGATTCCAAGAATGAAAAAAAAAAAATTTAAAAAAAAAAATCAACCAACAGAGAAGTTTCCATCTGAATATTTTGTCAAAGACTGCCAGGAAACCCTCATCCAAGTTTGTTCTCTTAGAAGTGGGTACTAGTTTTTACCCTCAAGTTACTCCTTTTTAGTAAATGTGTTTTGTAGAAGTTACAACGCATGCAATGGCATTTTTACAGTCTTAAAACAACTGATTGTAACAATGAGCTTATGCAAGAACGCCTCGTCTTCCACCAGGGAATTATTTTCTGCCATCGAATAACATGTAACAAATGATTTTTTCAGACATGCAAAAAACACCCACTAACTTTAGTGAGACTGCGAGGTCAAGCTCTCCGAGGTGTCGAAGGGGTCTGTGGTAAAAAGGAAGTAAAAGAGGCTTCACCTACTTCAACCAGCCAGAACAGAGAAGGAAGCAGCTGCAGAAGTTTGGGGGAGAAGATATTTGACTGTCCTGAATTAAAGTCACCAACCCCAGGCAGGGCAAGAGAGCACAGGGCAGAGCCCAATCTGCATGGGGAAGTTTAAAGAAAATCAAGAAGACGACATCTTCTGCATGGAGGAGCATCAGCTGCTCCACTCCGGCCGAGCACGGACCTCGCATGAGCAGCAACCAGGACAAAAGAGCCTCCTGACCTCACTCCTTAATGCGCATCCAGAAAAGGAAAAACCAAAAACTACTATTTTGTCATTTTGCCGAGGAGTTTTTGTTGGGGATTGGGGGCAGAGACGTTTATTGCTACAAGACTATAATAGACTGTTAATTTCGGTGAGGAGACCTTTTGTGGGCTCCAGTGTCTAAATGAAAACCAGCAGCATTCTGTTAAGAATAACTCTTTATAAATAATTGAAAACCAGTGTGACGACTGAGACCTTGCTGCTAATTACACACACCGAACTGTGTTATTTCGGGATTGTTTAATGCAAGAAAGATAAATTTAAGTCCGAAAATAGCTGTAGGTTCAACCTAGATTTTGGAAGGCAGATTCATCTTCTCATCACTAATTAACTGGAAGAGGGGTATTTCTTACCTGCACATTATTTCATGCGTGAGCAGAACTCGGCACATTTCTGGGTTCTTGTCTTGGCCTTCATATACTATTGCCTAGAAACAAAACACATTTTTAGTTTGCATAAAGTTGAGTTTGGAGAAAATCAAGACACATCATGGTAAGCAAAGGCCCAGAGAGTTGCAAACCACAGCTCAGGCTAAAGAGACCACGGCATCTCCACCAAACCTGCTCCAAGACCTGCAGTTGGAAAACAACACGAGCCGAGTACAGCTAAATTCCCTCCTCTCTGTTGCACATCTCTCAAGCGGTGTGTAGGATGGGTTTTTTTAGTAGTCAAGACAACCACAATTTTCTTTTCAATTCAGAATAAAATATAAACCTAATAGCATTAAAAGGAAGGGGAAAAAAAAGACAGAAAGAAAAAAAAACAGCAAGGCTTGGTATACTTTGGGTCCTATTCATTAAAAAAAAAAAAACAGAAAAGAGAGAGCTCATGCATTTTTAATTACAAAAGCTGCACAGCCCAGGCGTTTTCCTGGTAGCTCCTGAGAAAGCGCCTGGGCCTGATTCTTCCCTTGAACCTTCCGATCCACCGCTTTCCAGAGAGCACCTCTGGAGTTACAGGGATATAAATAAGTGAGGAGAAGGCCCTACCAGAGCAGAGGAGACCAAAACAAACAGAGGATGAACCGACTTGAGAAATTTGACTCTGAGACAGCACAGGGAGAATCCTTTTAGTCAAAACTGAGGAAAGGCAGTGTATTCACATTTCAGGAGGAGTCTACGTTTGCTCCCACCAGCAGCACGGGATCGGCGTTACACACGAACTGGGTTAGTGCTCACATCCCCTGCAGGACAGGGTTTCCATCTCATCCCAACAGAGTCACGATTTCCAAACAGGCACCAGCCCCCCAGCAGCAAAACAAGACTGAAAAGAAGTTTCCTTTGCAACAGCATCTTTTGCTGGCACTAAGGTTTCTAAATCTTTTAGGGTGCCACTCCAGAGGTGGGATCCAAGCCCCAGCCTTGGAGTGACAACCACTCCTGCATCTGAGCATCAGCACTACCCTTGAACTTGGTGTGATTTTTTCAATCTCTAAAATACAGACTTTAAAAGAAGAAACTGGGGAAAAAAACTCAGCAGGTAAAATGACATCTGAAATGGGTATCCCTAAAGCTAACGATAAAATAGATACTGAAATTTAAGAAAAGTGCTCTATGGACAAAATGCATTTTAAGAAATGAGATCAATTTGAAATGGAAGTGTGGAAAATACTGACAGAAAAATAAGTTACCTTAATATAGGATGAAGTAGGATCATGTGAACTGCTTTCCCAGTCCTTACAATTATAACCCACCAAGGGTACGAGGTGTTGTACCTCCAGAAGGGGCACAAATCTCAGAACACACACATCTGAAGAAGCATGAGCTGACTCTCACACAATTTAAATGGCAACATGCAATATTAATATCATGCATTATAAAATTACTTAATAATTCCATAAATAATATCAGGAACTGGGCTGTGTTACCTTTGCTAGTTTTAATTTTTTAACTTCACTTTTGCTCTGTGCCTTCCCCCAAAATCTGAGAGCCCGTGGGTTGGGGTTTTATTGCTGTAAAACAGAGGCTGCCACTAATTGCAACTAGTGGGCCCAGAGTCTCACCTGACTTCAGCCCCCTCATTTCCACCAGTGAGGCACAGCAGCTGTGAACCCAGCACTGGGATAAAGGGGATGCAGAGAAAGTCCCCCCAGACAGACACCAGAAACCCCCTGACCCAGCTGGTACCCACCTTGAGCTACTTCCATGGCAGTGCCCAAGAAAGCTACAGAAAGTTTGCAAGAAACCTTGGCACATGGCATTACAGTCATCCCTGTCTTACAGCAGGAGGTGGGACAAATTCAGAAGATCCTCATTCCCAGCACTAAAGGGGAAGATGGGGAGAAGCTTCTTCCAGCCAAAGAGAGAACTGAAGCAACTGGCTGACACCTGGTGGGGTTGGTCAGCGGGGACATTGCAAAGACTCCAGAAAACCCCAGATCAGTTTCCACCTGGCAGTGGGACAGGCCAGGCAAGGAGGAAGCTCATGGCACTCTTTGGACTTCATCAGGAGGTAAAAAATAATCTGTCTCTGAGAATGCAGAGCAGGAGGGGAAAGAGCAAACCTATCCCTGAGGCCTTCAGTGGGGACAAACACACACAGCCCCCCGTCACCTCCAGAAAATCACAGCGTGACACGGGAGGAAAAGGCTGCTGGATTTGGCTCGTTCTTCTTATACTTTCAAATATTAAAATAAATTTACCCAGGATGGGTTAGCTTGTTGCCAGTGGAGCCAAGGAAGCACTAGAAATGACAAACCAGAACACAAAATTTACTTTCTTTTTTCCCCCTGCCCTCTCTCCTCCTCTCCCCTTCCTGCTGCTGTGCTTACTTAACCTCCAGGTACCCGCTTAAATAACTCAACTAAATAGCAATAATGAACGGGCAGAGTCAACACTGTGGTACATAATCACCTTGTCTGTTGTGTTTAGCATCAGTGATCCCTTCTTTGCCTGCATGACATTCTTCTGCCTCCCTCCACACTAAGGATTTGCTTTTTCACTTTATTTGCATTCAATTATCGAAGTTGTACCCGTGCACATTTTGTTTTCTCCGCGTTAAACGCGGCTCCTCCCGCCTACCCTATTCCTGCAGGAATTTCTAGGGAATTCTAGGAAGCGGGAGGACTGGCTGAGTTCATTTCTGAGCAGCTCATCCCCATCTCCCACTCCTGTGTCCCAGTTTACTCGTGTGAAGCGCCAACTGCTTGCCCCCATGAATGGCTGCCCGAGAGCTCTGCAGATACTCGACCGCCTCGCAAACCGCGCCGCTCTGAAGCATTAATTCTACAATTAGTTTCAAAAAGGAAACAGGAACTGCTAAAGTTTCAGATCGTTAGAGCTGCCAGAAGTATTTTTACAGGAAGGGTCTACTACGTTACTGTTGTGAAAATGTTTAACTCTCGGATTTGAAAAGCTACTCTTTTTAACAAAAATATCTTAAATTTTTTTTTTTTAAATTACGGTTTTTTAACGTTCAGGCTTTAAAACGGGGTGACTGAGTCAGAATTCCCTGTCACACTAAGTGGTCGTGATTTTGTCAAATAGGGATCACATTAATGAGAGATAAAGTGAAAGTTACAGTGCATAAACTTAGACCACAGCAGAGCTAAAAATAAGCCTGCAGATACACATCAGAGTTGCACAACAAAACACCGGCAAAGGAAATGCAAAATTATAGACTTTTCGGTTTTTTTCTTTTTGTTTACTTCATGTAGTTTTAACTTGGTGGCATTTCATAAGCACTTGAAAATAGCGTTTCTTCTCCTGAACAACCTAAACATTTCCCCGCTAAATTCATCTTCCATTTTGCAAGCTGTTACTCACCCAAGGAACCTTCCTACAAGAAGTCCCAGTGAGTAACAATCACTCATGCACAAATGGATTTCAAAATCGGGCCCCGAAAAATTAGTGTCAAAAATACAAGTCTTCCTCACTTCCATTTAAATAAAGCTGCATAAAAAGTTAAATCAAATGTAATTCACTGCTTGACAGCAAACAAAAATTACTAAATTGAGCACATCGCAGTCAAGCACGTCCAACAATTCACCTAAACTTTTCAGCAACAGAGTTCATTATAAAAAAATTTTGAAAATAAAAAATAAAAGGGAAGGGGGATAATATAAAAGTCAAGACTATGGTTCTTATTTAACACATTCTTCCCCAATAAAGGCAGCAGGATAAAGCAATAAAAGAGTTGACAAATAAGCTGGAAAAATACAGAGACAGATTTTGTCCCTAACCATTCCTGAATAAATCCAGATTTATGCTGGTACAACTGAGGGCAGAATCGTCTCGTGGTGTCAGTTTGCCAGTCAAGCAATCCTGCTTTCAGAACTGGACGAAAAACAATCTTGAAGGAATGAGATCATGGTCATTATATTACTCAGTTATGTCATGGCCTTGATTTTAAAAGAGTAAGAGAAGGAGAGAAATCACCAACATGCATCTAAATCCATTTGCTTTCAAATTCCGTCTGTCTCTCTAAACAAAGTATCTCCTTTGCAGAAATACAAGAGAAGGGAAAACTCATTAAAATGAGGGTCTTTAACAAAACGGAACTAAAATGATTTGGAATGACGTTTACAGCCGTACACACAGGGAGAAAATAAAATCCTGGCCCCACCGAATTCAATAGGCGCTTTGCAATTGACTTCAGATGGGCCAGAATTTCACCCAGAGAGGATTAGGCTTGTATCCACTATATATCTACAGAGAAAATACTCTGAATTACATTTATTTGGCTTGGAATCCTTAACCCTCCATTACCCAAGGTTTTACCCCTTCCCCAGGCAAAATCTCGACTCGTCCCAGGGAGGTTTATCCCGGACAAGCAGCACGGAGCTGGTCCCGGGGCGAGGACAGGGAGTTCTCGCTCCGTCTCTCAATGCACGATTCAGAAGCATCTAATTATTTTATCCAGTCTCCCTCTGCCTTTGATTCACAGCCTGCTTATCGACGTATTCACACAAATTAAATAAATTTATCTCTCCTAATATGTTCATTTTTAATGGTTTTCAAACATTCACATGGAAACAGCTCTAGCGTAAATATCCCAGAACAAATGGCTGTATATTATACAGGAGGGAGCAGTTGGGCTGCCAGACTGGGAATGCACCAGGCCATCTGGCTCAGGCAGTCTCTCCAAAATCCTCAGCTTTGTTTTCACCCTCAGACTCCAAACAACACATTTTCCACTGTGATGAGTTTACATTTTCCCAAACACAGGTCCTGATCATGCATGCAAATTCCAAACTTCTCCATTCCTCTCTGTACAAGAAAATTAAAATCACCTGCGCTTCTGACATCTCACCAAAGGCACAAGAAAGCTGCTAAAATCTGGCGCAATGTAAACTTTCCCCGTCACAGGGGTTAGGTTTTGTTTTATGTTTGTGTGAAATTTCTCCGAGTCTGCTGAGGCTCCTCTGAACTTATTGATAACATTTTTTTTTCCCATGCGTGTAGCTGCCAGAGAAGGGCCATGCCATGCACAGAATAGAGCTGATCAAATATCTGCAGACATCAGAGAATGACAGACAAGTCAACAGAAAAACCATTTGCATCCAGAGTTATAGCACTGAAAAAAAAAAGGAAAGCAAAATATAAACAGGGTTTAAGTCTGAAGGAAGGATTTTTGACTCATGAGGACTCTCAGCAATAGACAATAGCCATTGAGCAAAAGTTATGATTTTTAGGATGCCTGAGCCATATTAGCATCCGTTATATCTTATGGATGAGAACGGCTGAAGGAAAAATGGGTGGGGAACAAGTATTTCAGATTTATTTCCTTCATCTTTCCTAATAGCGAAATATCTCAACTTTATGAAAATGCAGCCAAAGAAATAGAAGGCATCTCTTCTCCATAAATATATTAAAATCCTTTGACTTGCCTAAAAACTCCAATTGTATTAGAGCAGACATATTTCACGTTTTGCAGGCAATTCCTAATGCATCATTGTTAGAGCTGGATCTACTGCGGGAGGAGCTGCTGCTTTACGGAAGGCAACAGCTATAAAGTTTGGGATCCTACAGGGTTTTGAGCGCATTAGGAATGTGATCCTGACATAAAATGAGGTGCTAATATAACATAAAAGAAAATTTAATTAAGCCAGCATTGACGCCGAATGCTGTTACCCGAACTGAAAAGAACTTCCCTGCCACAGGAATGATTTGTGTGTAGTATTTACAATTTTTAAGTGACGGGGACACGTTTTGGAAACTTAGCGAGACCCGCAAAAGCCGCGTAATTCCCATTTTACCCAGCGCTTCTCTGGGGCCACCACCAAAGGCCAAGCGCCTTGTCCCATATACAGCCCAAAATGATGCACTCTGAGACCAGTCCTGGCTGGGTTTCCCGTTTGGAAGTCCCACAGCCCAGGTTCCCAAGGAGGGCGCGTGCAGCCGAAGCTCCTGCTTGGGGCAGCGCGTGCACAGTTCATCCCTCAGCCCGGATCTGCCCTGGGACGCAGCTCACCACAGAACTCTTGGTGGCTTCAGCAGCGCCACTCTCCAGCCCCACTTCCCATCCTGCTCCACAGCTGACAGAGAAGCACACACGGACCAGAACACGTAGGTCCCTCTGTTCCACCCGTGACAGGACCCTTGCTACGAGTTTCTTAGCTGGGCACAAACAAACCCCTGACTCAGGCAGAGCAAGAACACTCAGGAGCAGGAACATCTACTCTTTAGTACATACACAGCCCCCAGCACAGCCAAGCCCTGCCTACCAGTGGTATAACACATGCTGCTAATGGGACATTTACATTAAATCTCTGTGCAGCAATCCTAGGGAGAGAAATCTAGGTCTGATTTGCAGAAGGGCTTTTATTTTATCTTCCCTGACTTAATAATCCACAACCGTACAAAACCTTGCAATTTGTAACTGTGAGACAAAGAGAATATATTTAAATCTGAGGTGTCTGTATTAAAAAATAATAAAAAAAATTAATATTAAAAAAAAAAAAAAGCCACAGATACTTCCCTGTATGATCTGGGGAACCTAACTCATTCAAGCTTTGCTTCTGTGGGATTTTTAATTTGCCACCAGAAACCTCAGAGTAGCTGTAATTTCAGTCTGGGAATTCACAATTATCGAGTGTGTGAATGTGCGTGTGTGAGGACTGAGCAGATACTTGCCAGCTGAAACGTGTACGCTTCTGCAACAGTTTCATTTAAAAGTAATCATTTCATTATCCAATTTGTTCTGAGCGTCATGCATTAAAATACTACACCTTCAAGTAGACTGACAATATATATTTAACTTTCATTAAAAATTAAAGAATTTTCAGACAGTCTTTGCAATATTTAATTACAGTTTGATGATTTGAAAGTTACTTGAGAATCTTCTATATAATTCACTGTCATAAAATATAAATGATATATTCAACATTTGGGTGAGCTTCTGTCATGTGTTGTACTTCACTTCCTAATAAGCATTCAGTAACCGACGCGATCCCAACTCTGAAATAATCTCACTTTTAAGAAGAAAGAATTTTAAAAGGAGAAGAAGGAGAATTTAGCGTCTGGCCCCCGAAAAAAAATCAGAGCGGCACATGCCACAGTTTTGCCACGACAATGCCCTATTTTTCATAAGCAATTATAGTCATGCCTAAAGAAACTATATACATGAAATTAATATGTAAGCAAACATGTTTGCGTCTGAAACAGCCTTTCGCTGCCCGCTTCCTAATCTAAGCTCAGAGAGCCTTTGTTCTTAAATGCTCACTTCTCAACTCCACTGCACTTTTCCCAAAATCTGTAATTTGCACTAACTTTGTTTTTCTAAGACTTCCTGAAATCAGACAGATTTTTTTTTTATCTCCTCCTTCTTCATTGTGAACGTGCTTTAAAGCTACACGGTAGGTTTTACAAATAAACTGTATCTCGGGGTTTTTTTTTCCCCTTTCTCTCCAAAGACCCTCTGATGACTTGATAATAATGAGAGACCAAGAGGTCAAACAGTGCCTTAGGATGAACTCTTCATATGCAAGATGCCTTTGTTAAGAAAATTATTTTGAATCCACTGCTCTCCATGAGTTCAGGGCTCTGTTTTCAACAGGATTATGAGCAGAGGCTTCCGCATTTCCGTAACGATAGGAAAGCTATTTAAAGAAAATATTTATTGATAGTCTCTCTCACACGGTCTACACTGAAACACACAAGCTCCAAAAGGACTAAAAAGAGTTCATATATCAGGAAGATTTTGTTACTTTTAACACAAACTAACCAATTTGTGCCTGAAAAACAGGGAATGACAGCAAATGCTTTCCAGGATTTTTTATGAAGAAGGGTATGTTGCTGCTGTTCTAATTCCTACAGGGAATGGGCTCTGTTTGGAAGTGCACAGTGTAAGAGAGTTCAGATGCACACTGGATTGTCTAGTAAAATTCAAGCAAGTTCCTTCTTTCTTTTTTTTTTTTTTTTTTTCTGTTGAAAGACAGTCTTCAATAGCAGGAAAAGATGTTTTGGGACCATCAAAGACAGTTTTGTAAAACAAACTCAGCCTTTAGAGTTTTATGTTTTGCTGTAGAAAAGAAACCCAAATACAAGCCAAGAGTTTTGTCCCTACAGACAACATACAGGGACTGACTTTTTCTGTCGGTACAAAAAAAAACCCTTAATGTTTTTCTTAAATAAAATGTAAGAATTTTCTTTAACAAGTAAAACAGATTAGGAAGGGAAGAAACATATTTTAAGGATGAAAAGGCTTAAAAGCGATTCCAACTATATAAAAGAAACATATTCTAAGAGAAAAATATTCTGACAGGAGCAGGAAAAAAACCCAGAGTAACAATTTAAAAAAAAAAAAAAAAAGGGAGAGAATCGATTTGTTCAGATAGTCCCTTTGTAAAAATACTGAGTTTAAACTGAAAAGTACTTTTCACAGGTAGCCACGCACGCTATTACTCTGTTGGGGAGGCCAAAGAACATGCTTAAAATGAGGATTAATCCACTGACAAGCCCTGCTGCCCTCCCCGAGTCTGACACCGAGCTCGCCGCTCCCCGCGCCGCGATCCGGGGGCTATTCCGACATGCAAACGTGTCACGATAGAACCGCTCCTCCTTCCAGCAGCGGACCCGGCGGCAGCGCGAGGAACGGACGGACCGACAGAGCCCCGCGCCGGGGCAGCGCCTTGTGCTGGCGGCGCCCGGGGGCTGCCGGAGGCCGGAGGTTAATTCTTATTAATTAAGCGGCAAAACCATCCCCAGTCCTGGGACGGCTGGAGGGTCGCCTGTATTTCTCTCCCGCAGCCCGGCAGCGGGCAGGGTCCCGCGGGGACCCTCCCCGCCGCCC